>CM077805.1:2831467-2893282 GCA_039737535.1 Lagodon rhomboides | reverse complement strand
GGAATCATGTTGCCTCCTGATCCTGAATGACACAAATTATTTCACTGATTCAATTATTTGTTTCAAAGTGTTCTGATTTCTAATATTTTCTTTTCAGGTATAGAAAAAGTCATCAATCCAACTGTAGGAAGCTTTTGGAGAAGACAGAAAGTAAAGCCAGTGTAAATGTGTTTGTTACCTGACTCTGTCGTATGACGGAGTCCCGCTGAAAAAGCTGCTCCACCACAACCTTCTCGCTCTCACTGGGAACCTTCACACAGACAAAAACGTCACCTGGTCAGTGTATTCAGGAGGAAGACTGGAAGATAGTGTGTTTAAATCAGTTATTTCAGGTGTAAGAGAGTTTGAATGTTACTCACAACCATGTCTGCCATCATATCATCTTCCATCGCCAGCTGCACTCGATCCCTGCAGATACAGACAGAGACAAGCAGACAGTCAGTCAGACAGACAGGTGGTTGTTCAGTCAGACAGACAGGTGGTTGTTCAGTCAGACAGACAGGTGGTCGTTCAGTCAGACAGACAGGTGGTCGTTCAGTCAGACAGACAGTTGGTCGTTCAGTCAGACAGACAGTTGGTCGTTCAGTCAGACAGACAGTTGGTCGTTCAGTCAGACAGACAGCTGGTCGTTCAGTCAGACAGACAGTTGGTCGTTCAGTCAGACAGGCAGTTGGTCGTTCAGTCAGAAAGACAGGTGTTCGTTCAGACAGACAGGTGGTCGTTCAGTCAGACAGACAGTTGGTCGTTCAGTCAGACAGACAGGTGGTCGTTCAGTCAGACAGACAGGTGGTCGTTCAGTCAGACAGACAGGTGGTCGTTCAGTCAGACAGACAGGTGGTCGTTCAGTCAGACAGACAGGTGGTCGTTCAGTCAGACAGACAGGTGGTCGTTCAGTCAGACAGACAGGTGGTCGTTACAGTCAGACAGACAGGTGGTCGTTCAGTCAGACAGACAGTTGGTCGTACAGTCAGACAGACAGGTGGTCGTTCAGTCAGACAGACAGGTGGTCGTTCAGTCAGACAGACAGTTGGTCGTTCAGTCAGACAGACAGTTGGTCGTTCAGTCAGACAGACAGGTGGTCGTACAGTCAGACAGACAGTCGGTCGTTCAGTCAGACAGACAGGTGGTCGTTCAGTCAGACAGACAGTTGGTCGTTCAGTCAGACAGACAGTCGGTCGTTCAGTCAGACAGGTGGTCGTTCAGTCAGACAGACAGACAGACAGGTGGTCGTTCAGTCAGACAGACAGTTGGTCGTTCAGTCAGACAGACAGGTGGTCGTTCAGACAGACAGACAGTTGGTCGTTCAGTCAGACAGACAGTTGGTCGTTCAGTCAGACAGACAGTTGGTCGTTCAGTCAGACAGACAGTTGGTCGTACAGTCAGACAGACAGGTGGTCGTTCAGTCAGACAGACAGTTGGTCGTTCAGACAGACAGACAGTTGGTCGTTCAGTCAGACAGACAGTTGGTCGTTCAGTCAGACAGACAGTTGGTCGTTCAGTCAGACAGACAGTTGGTCGTACAGTCAGACAGACAGGTGGTCGTTCAGTCAGACAGACAGACAGTTGGTCGTTCAGACAGACAGACAGGTGGTCGTTCAGTCAGACAGACAGACAGGTGGTCGTTCAGATCAGACAGACAGTTGGTCGTTCAGACAGACAGACAGTTGGTCGTTCAGACAGACAGATAGGTGGTCGTTCAGTCAGACAGACAGACAGTTGGTCGTTCAGACAGACAGACAGTTGGTCGTTCAGTCAGACAGACAGGTGGTCGTTCAGTCAGACAGACAGGTGGTCGTTCAGACAGACAGACAGTTGGTCGTTCAGACAGACAGACAGGTGGTCGTTCAGTCAGACAGACAGGTGGTCGTTCAGTCAGACAGACAGGTGGTCGTTCAGTCAGACAGACAGGTGGTTGTTCAGTCAGACAGACAGACAGTTGGTCGTTCAGACAGACAGATAGGTGGTCGTTCAGTCAGACAGACAGTTGGTCGTTCAGTCAGACAGACAGGTGGTCGTTCAGACAGACAGACAGTTGGTCGTTCAGACAGACAGACAGGTGGTCGTTCAGTCAGACAGACAGGTGGTCGTTCAGTCAGACAGACAGGTGGTTGTTTCAGTCAGACAGACAGACAGGTGGTCGTTCAGTCAGACAGACAGGTGGTCGTTCAGTCAGACAGACAGGTGGTTGTTCAGTCAGACAGACAGGTGGTTGTTCAGTCAGACAGACAGACAGGTGGTCGTTCAGTCAGACAGACAGGTGGTCGTTCAGTCAGACAGACAGTTGGTCGTTCAGTCAGACAGACAGTTGGTCGTTCAGTCAGACAGACAGACAGGTGGTTGTTCAGTCAGACAGACAGGTGGTTGTTCAGTCAGACAGACAGTTGGTCGTTCAGTCAGACAGACAGTTGGTCGTTCAGTCAGACAGACAGTTGGTCGTTCAGTCAGACAGACAGACAGGTGGTTGTTCAGTCAGACAGACAGGTGGTCGTTCAGTCAGACAGACAGCTGGTCGTTCAGTCAGACAGACAGTTGGTCGTTCAGTCAGACAGACAGGTGGTCGTTCAGTCGGACAGACAGGTGTTCGTTCAGTCAGACAGACAGGTGGTCGTTCAGTCAGACAGACAGACAGTTGGTCGTTCAGTCAGACAGACAGGTGGTCGTTCAGTCAGACAGACAGGTGGTCGTTCAGTCAGACAGACAGACAGACAGTTGGTCGTTCAGTCAGACAGACAGGTGGTCGTTCAGTCAGACAGACAGGTGGTCGTTCAGTCAGACAGACAGACAGGTGGTCGTTCAGTCAGACAGACAGACAGGTGGTCGTTCAGACAGACAGACAGGTGTTCGTTCAGTCAGACAGACAGGTGTTCGTTCAGTCAGACAGACAGTTGGTCGTTCAGTCAGACAGACAGGTGGTCGTTCAGTCAGACAGACAGTTGGTCGTTCAGTCAGACAGACAGTTGGTCGTTCAGTCAGACAGACAGTTGGTCGTTCAGTCAGACAGACAGGTGGTCGTTCAGTCAGACAGACAGGTGGTCGTTCAGTCAGACAGACAGTTGGTCGTTCAGTCAGACAGACAGGTGGTCGTTCAGTCAGACAGACAGGTGGTCGTTCAGTCAGACAGACAGTTGGTCGTTCAGTCAGACAGACAGGTGGTCGTTCAGTCAGACAGACAGGTGGTCGTTCAGTCAGACAGACAGGTGGTCGTTCAGTCAGACAGACAGGTGGTCGTTCAGTCAGACAGACAGGTGGTCGTTCAGTCAGACAGACAGACAGGTGGTCGTTCAGTCAGACAGACAGGTGGTCGTTCAGTCAGACAGACAGTTGGTCGTTCAGTCAGACAGGTGGTCGTTCAGTCAGACAGACAGACAGTTGGTCATTCAGTCAGACAGACAGGTGGTCGTTCAGTCAGACAGACAGGTGGTCGTTCAGTCAGACAGACAGGTGGTTGTTCAGTCAGACAGACAGGTGGTCGTTCAGTCAGACAGACAGGTGGTCGTTCAGTCAGACAGGTACCTGTACAGTGAGGTGATGAGTCTCCAGGAGCAGAACTCCTGCTGCAGCAGCCAGCGGACTCCAGCCGTCTTACTGTTCTGACCCGCTCTGAGGACCACAGACTGCAGCACGTCCACCTTAAACATGAGGATGGAGAGAAGGTGAGCGATTAAACTGAGCAGTCAGTTAACTAGTGAGCTTTGGTAAAATGGGACAAAGCCATTTCCCTCTGCTTCCAGTCTTTATGCTAAGCTAAGCTAACTGCAGCCCCAACAAACCGTACTAAATGGAAAAAACATAACACACACACACACACCTTGTCCTGGCAGAGTGCCTGATAATCCTCCAGCAGCTCAAACACCGCAGAAGAAGAGTGTTTCAGAAAGGCACCGAGGAACTCTGGGAAAAGACTGGCAGCCGCTGCAAAGACATTTAAAAAATTGCAATGTTAACAGGAGTACTGTAAACTAACCCCGCAGAGTAACAGACAGGGGCTCGGGTGCGTTTGTTTCACTCACCGGCATCGCCTGGGTCGTCCTCCTTTAGTAGTGCTGAGCTGAGGTTGGCGATGTCATCTGTGAAGAAGCTGTCCATCCCAGAGACGGGGGAGGTGTACATGCTGTTGGTCCAATCACTGTCATCCAGATTCTAGACGCAGACAAATACCAAAATTAAATAAACTTAGATTTTTCATGCAACTTAAGCAATATTTGTTTATTGAAACCGACTTTGAACCTTTGGAGGAGCGAGTCTCAAAGACAAAAGAGAAGCTTCAGATCAGAAAACAAAAATGTTGTCACGTGAGGGCCAATGAGAGTATGTTTTTGTGTCTCACCATACTGCTGAGTGCGTTTCTGGGAGTGTGTGTGTATCGGGGCGTTCGACCTCCTGGAGCCAAAATGGCAGAAACATCTGGAACCCTGGGAGTTACTGAGAGAGAAAGAGAAACACATGTGAGATTAGAGTGAGGCTTTACTAAAATATGGAGCTCTTTGATATCAGAGGATAATTGATAATCAGCTTGAAATCAGCTGATGTGATGGATCAGTGTCTGTGTGTGTCGTACCAGCCTGTCTGTACAGTGAAGCAGGAGTGTTCCTCATCAGGGAGCGAGCTGGTGTTACTGTGGACATGACGGGGCTGCCGCTGCCGGGGGACGGGACTGAGACCAACAGTCAGGAGAACAACAATACTGACAGTTCTGATGTACAACCTTCACAAGGAGTTGTTTTCAAATAAGATATCAAGAGATCAAGATATTGAATTTAAAGTTTAACACTGAAGGATACAGGCCACCTTCTTCCTCCTCCTGCGGGCAGCGACGGTCACCTCGTCATCTCGAACCACCGGAGACGGCAGCTCACTGTGACCCCTGCAGGACAAGAAGAGCCAGCAAATGATTTTGAATGTATACAAAACGAAAATGACTTGTAGAATATAGAACTGCACTGCATCAAATAATTGTGTGGTTGAAAATTACACAAAATAATAGAGAAAGCGATCAAAACTCCAGAGAAACCTTCTTCAAGTTAGCTTTTTAATTTAAAGTGAAAATAAGGATAGAAGCAAATCCTTAGGGGGATCCAGGTCCCCCTGGAGAAACTTTAGTTTTAGTTTTGCACCCTGAAGTTTCACCAGTAAGTAAACAGTATTTTAAGTCTATGTGGGAGAAACACTTCTACCTGTTTGACCCAATAAATACCATAACTAACTAGTTAACCATCTATTCATTAGCATCACTCACTACTCACTGTGTTCATTTCACGGTTTCAGTCCAGACGGAACTTTCTAAATTCAACTTTAACGCCCAGCAGTTCTGCTGTCTGACAACAACACACAGCTGCTGTTATTAGTTTGTTAGGCAGTGTGGCTCTTCTTTGGTGAGTCAGTAAGAAGCAGCTACTGTAATTAGCCAAATTACTGACTACGAGCTGCGTTATTAGCAGCTCAGGGTAAACATGTCAACACAACACAAACCGGTGATTAGCCGGTTAGCATCGGCATTGATTGTGAACGGCACCGTTTACGGTGTTAGCATTGTTTTCCCCAGCTAGCACAGTAAATTAGCCTGCTGCGGACTAGCCGGCTAAGCAACAAGCTAACGACTCTCATATGTAACTGAAATTATAGAAGAATTACATCTGATTATAGCTAAATAAGTAAGTGAAGTGTATTTTACCAGTCCATGGTAGTGAGCTGACAGTTCCCGCTTCACGAGGCTTAACAGATTTCTTCTTCGTGTGTCCTCTTCTTCTTCTTCGGTGTTTTAACGGCAGTTGACAAACAGCTTTTAGGCGCATTACGGCCCCCTTCTGGACAGGAGCGTGGATAACGCTACTGCAACTGACACACTGTGGACCAAAGTTTGTACGGATTGGGTAAAAATAATAATAATGATAACAATACTTATTAATTTAATTAACTTAATACTAATTAGGGCCCGAGCAGGTACACCTGCGAGGACCCTATTGTAATTGAAAGGTTTATTATTATTATTCTTGACCATCTTCAAACCCCAATTTGGCCCCTTTCCCGTGCTCAAAAACTCACCAAACTTTGCAAAGTTCTTCGGCCGGATCCGAAATTCGATATTTTGACCAGCTCGCACATGGTCGACGCAAGATGGCGCAATAGCGCCCCCTACACTGTTTTTTTGGTCTTTCCGCAAAAGGTGAATTATGGCACGTCGCAAATTCAAAAACTTTATACGTAGACACATTCCCTGAATACCCATGAATCATTTTGGAATTGGATATGCCAACGTCCGCCTATAATTTTTTTGTGCTACATCGCAAAAACTGTAAAACCTACTTTTTCGAACTCCTCCTTGGGATTTTGTCCGATCTGCGTGAAACTTGGCATGTACACTCTTCTGATAGAGCTCATCTAAAGTTGTGCGAACCCGGTGATTAGTTTCAAAAATGCGCTAATTATTAACGAAATACTTTCTGTAGCTAGCTATGAAAATGCGAACTGTTGCATATCTTTGTCAAAGTAAATTCTATTAACACCAAACTTAAGATCCTTGGTTGGCATGTGACTGTGGGGCTACCATTTCAATTTGGCGAATGTTGGCCACTAGGGGGCGCTACAAATATGGGAAGTTTGTTTCTCTGAAATGGCTGGACCGATTTCTTCGAAATTCACTCAGTATGATGTAGGCGCATTCCTGAGCCCGAATCTGGAAGGTGGTTGTGACTGCTCAATGTGGGCGTGGCCTATTACCAATTAAGCATACTGTTGTGCTGAGGACTTTGAAATTTTTACAGTAAGTATAGAATAGGACATCGACCTTCCATATCGAAAATTGCGTGTGTACTCCACTAGGTGGCGCTATAATTGACGAAAACGCGTTTTTGCCTGTAAGTTCCACAGTTTTGATGACACATTCAAAACTATTATATCCCTGTATTCCCTGAATACAGCTGAGTTTTCTGACACAGGCCATGCCCACTTCTGCTGCACATTTGCATGGCTAAGTCACTGTATATCCAAAACCTACTTTTTCGAACTCCTCCTACACGATTTCACCCATGTGCACCAAACTTTGTACACAGCATCTGTGGAGCCTCATGACTCAAAGTTGTGCAAAGAATTTTGATAGCACAAACAATACTCAAGTTATTAAATATCAACTTCCTGCAGATTTCGTTCCAAACAGGAAGTGTTGCATATCTCCACATTGGTTTGTCCAAATGACATGAAACTCAGGTGACTACTTCCCCATGAGCCCCTGAGCCTCTCTGCTAAATATTTGGTGATGACCACTAGGTGGCGCTCTTTAAATTGAAGTATTTTATATCTCCACATCGGTTGCTCAGATTAACACAAAACTTGGTAGACTTATTACCAATGCCCTCCTGAGGATACGTGTTGAAGGTCTTACTGATCCGCCACTAGGTGACGCTCTGGTGGCTGTCTGAATTTATAATGACTGTGTATTGCGGGAGCTACAGTGTGTGACATTATTGCTGGAGTGGGGAGCACCTGGAAACACCGGTGAAAAAATTCTCTTCAGCTTTATGTGGATCCCACATCTTTTACTTCACATAGACAATATATATATAGACATGTAGAACATCTTCTTGCTTTTCAGCTGATGTTCTTATTTCAGATGTAGGACTTACGGTTTTGGCTGTAGAAGCCCTACAGTGACGAGCACTCCAGCAGCTCCCCCATAAGCCGTAATGTTAATTTGGAGCCTAAATTTCTGGAAGAGAGCAGACATTACCTGTTCTGTCTCTCGCTCTGGCGACCTCATTTTTCACTCTACAGAAATAAAAAACATATCGCAAAGCTCAGCAATGTCTGCTGTTACTCACTGTATGAATATTCTGGTGATAACCCATGCACTTTTTTCAAAAATCGCAGGAGTTTGGGAGGCGTTTTCCCATTCATTGTTATGGGGACATTTTCAACTTCGG
Organism: Lagodon rhomboides; assembly: GCA_039737535.1. Classification (NCBI taxonomy): domain Eukaryota; kingdom Metazoa; phylum Chordata; class Actinopteri; order Spariformes; family Sparidae; genus Lagodon; species Lagodon rhomboides. The sequence goes on along the minus strand of CM077805.1, from coordinate 2,885,366 downwards.
TTCTGCCACTGCTGCAGCAGCCACAGAAACTGTTCACCTTTTTGAGCTTTTTCAGCCCTCTTACCTGTCAGCTTTTCTGCCTTTACAGCAAGCAGCACACAGCACGCAGCAGGCCACGATTGCTGCACACCGCGGCGGCAGTACTCGCTGACACGCGCGGCCTGCGAGGGCCCGTTCATCGCTGCTTGCAGCTTTAATTTTATTATTTTGTTATTATTGTATTGTGTTGTATTGGTGCTATGGACCTTTCACATGATGTGTCCTTAATAAAGATTGAATTGAATTGAATTGAATTGAATTGAATTGAATTGAATTGAATTGAATTGACTTGAATACATATTTCTGTTCTTTTCGACACAAAATACTAAAGGCTACAGTTTCACCAAAATCTTTGAACCTGGTTTTGTACAGTAATCAGAAAAACACACAATTTTTTTTTTTCATCTGTGGTCTGATAAACAGTAAATTCATCAAATTTAGTGCCAAATATGGCCATTTTCAAAAGAAATAATAATCATAAGAAAAATAATAATAATGATGTAGAAATGTGGGTAAAATAAAATATGATACAACAAAATAAACCTAAAAATTTAAATAGAAAATAGAAAAAAAACACACACAAAAAACAAATCAAATCAAATAAACTTTAAAGAGTAAAATAGTTCCTCCACCCTCCAGTCCGCTTGGAGGCGCTGTTGCTCAACACACACACGTTAAACGGAGTTAAACTCAGAGGAAACAGGAACACACAGGACAGTTTTTAACCAGCAGTCACGGCTGCATTCAGCACAGAGCTGGGAGGAAAATCCTCCAGAAAAGCAGCGGGGATTCATTACTGCAAAGGCCGGAACTGGAGCTCCGACTGCCGGGGAGAGACGCAGGCACAGCCCGGTAACTGACGGGGTGTTAGTTTGGCTGGAGGGGGACACAGAGGGGAAGAAGCGGGGGGACAGCTGGACAGATGGAGACCCCAGGTAAACTTTTCTTAATGCGTGGCAGAATGAGACAGACAGACAGACAGTCAGTCAGACAGACAGGTTGACGTTAATGTCGTCTGAGTGAAAGGAACTGATTCTGTCACTGTTCAGGAACTAACATGTCGTGTTAACAAACACCAGCAAACATTAAATAAATCCGTTATTTCTGTTTCAGGCTGATTAGTTCTCTATAAATGGCAGCGACTTCATGTTAAAGCCTGTCTGTGTTGAGGGCATCACGCCGAACTTCATTTAAAAAACTGTCAATTTAACGTCAACCGTTACAAACCGAAGAATGTTGCCTGTGTTGATAAAGTTATCTGACAGATTGATAAAAAAAAGTAATTAAAGCATTATTCAAGAAGAATTTGGAATACGTGTACTTTTACTTGAGTATTACTATGTTATTCTAGGCTACTTCATACTTGCCGTTACTTTACTAGCTACATTTTAGAGGCAGTTGTACTTTTTACTTTCAGAGAATCACGCCAAACTCCATTAAAAAAACAGTTATTTTAAGGTCAACCGTTACAAACCGAAGAACTGTTATGTGTTATTAAAGTTTTCTGACAGATAGATAAAAACAATGCTAGAAAGTAATTCGGTGCATAATTTAAATGAAGTATAAAATCTGAAGTACTTGTACTTGCCAGATGCCTGATCACTTCATGCTAGGCTACTTCACTACAGTTTAGAGGCAATCCTACTTTTTACTTTTTCACGCCGAACTTCATTTGAAAAACAGCTATTTTTACCATCAACTGTTACAAAGCGAAAAAAACTCTTTCACAAATGGTATCTTTTTTATTTTATATATTTTATTATTATATTCATTCTACCACTGCCAAAATTGTGTATAAAAGATTTAATGTTAGCTTAACATCCATCAGCTATAACATGATCAACAGTCATAATTCTGCTGCATAATAAGTACTTTTACCTTTTGAAACCTTTATTACATTTTTGCTGAGAATACTTGTACTTGTACCTAGAAATATTTTAAATGACATTTACTTGTAGAAAGTATTTTACATTGTAGTATTGCAACTTATATATATATATATATATATATATATATATATATATATATATATATATATATATATATATATATATATGTATATATATATATATATATATATATATATATATATATATATATATATATATATATATATATATGTATATATGTATATGTGTATATATATATAAATATTATATATTATATATTATATATAAGTACTACCTCATTTCTTGGTATCTTCAACACAGTAAACACAGCAACACAGCACAGAATAGCAGTGACATAAGGTTCCTGTTAATGCAACGTAATGTAAGATTTGTCATGTTAGTGTATTAGCACTTTTAATATGGCTGACGTTTGAGACTTTCTAACATTCACTTCCTGTTTCCACAGAGTGAACAGTTAAACAAAGCTCGTCTGGAATAAACTTAGTTCAAAAACTTTTAGAAGAATGGCCGAGATGCTGTTGGGTTTATCGGCCAACAGGCGCATCATGGCCGGCCTGTTGGTCAACCTGCTCTCCTCCATCTGCATCGTCTTCATCAACAAGTGGATCTACGTCCACTACGGCTTCCCCAACATGACCTTGACCCTGGTCCACTTTGTCATCACCTATCTGGGACTCTACGTCTGCCAGAAAATGGACATTTTTGCTCCGAAAAGCCTCCCGATTCGCAAGATCGTGTGGCTGGCTCTGAGCTTCTGCGGGTTCGTGGCCTTCACTAATCTTTCCCTGCAGAGCAACTCCATAGGAACGTACCAGCTGGCTAAAGCCATGACCACACCCGTCATCATTCTCGTCCAGACCACTTACTACAAGAAGACCTTCTCCACCAAGATTAAGCTCACACTGGTAAGGAAAGTTAAAGTAATCTTACAGTGTCTGAGTTGGGTCCTGACAGGGTACGTCAGGGTGAGTTTGGACTGTTTAGAGGCAGAAAGCGTTGGTCTGGTTTTGGGTTTGATTCTTCTTTTATTTCTGAAACAATTTCATAATTTTGTCTATGTAACATCCATTCAGACAAGACAGAAAACAACCCCGTCTGTCTCACATGACCCCGTAGTTCAGGACCATTCTTCACTGGCCATATCAGCTTTGATTTAGCCTCGTCTGAGTGGGTCCAGGACCAGAATCGGGAGGGATTTGAGGTCAAGGAAGAAAATCCTTGTAAGATCCATTCCCTTTAACCACAGGGCTGATCCTCTCATGTGGTAGTACATTAAAGAACTCGGTGGACGACAAAGTGCAGGATGCTCCAAAAAACAAAAAATTAGACAGCAGTTCAAATTTCAGAGAGGGGAATGACATCTCTCAGCTCCTTGGCTATGCAGTTCCAAAACCTGTATTATGACGTGATGCTGACAAAGATGAATCTCTATGAGACCTTAGACGAAGAGCTCAGATTCATCTGGTTACAAATAGATTTGTTTTTGTCACAGATTGATACAACAAGTGATACAGTGATAATAACGCCTAATAAAGAATGGGAAACGCTGCTTTTTCTGAAAAACCAGATGTATCAAACTCTGCTTTTCATGAAAAGAAAGTATAAAGTGTAAAAATAATCAATCGACCAACAGTGTAATAACATAATTGTCTAGACGTTGTCGTTAGCTACACGTTGTTCTGAACATCCACCTGTGTGTCTCTCCAGGTGCCCATAACATTAGGAGTGATACTGAACTCGTACTACGACGTGCGGTTCAACCTGCAGGGGACGGTGTTCGCGACGCTGGGAGTTCTGGTGACGTCGCTCTACCAAGTGGTGAGTAAATATAGAAGGCTGAAATTAATCATCTCTGAGTCAGGAAGACAAAGTGGAACTGAATTAATATAAAACGTTATGCCTGTCTCTCTCTCTGCCTGTCTCTCTCTGTCTCTCTCTCTCTGCCTGTCTCTCTCTCTGCCTGTCTCTCTCTCAGTGGGTGGGAGCTAAACAACATGAGCTGCAGGTGAACTCCATGCAGCTTCTGTACTATCAGGTATGACTCAGCAGCTGCACAGTGAACAGTATCAGCAGCAGTAGTATCAGTAGTAGTGCTGCTTTATAATTAGTTTTTGATCATATAACTGTAACAGCACTTGATACTGTGGCTCTGACAGTATAAGGGTCAGTTAATCCTCAGTGAGTCTTATCAGCAGCACCTCTGCACAGTGAAAGTCATGCTAAGTCATGTTGGCTGTTGATTTCTGTTCAAACTGCTAATCAAGACTTACCATTCCTGACTAGGAAACTGATTTGGGACTTTTTCCACTTCATTTGGGACTTGTTGGCCATAACGTAGGACTTGTTGAACTTTGGCTTGACTTGGTGGCCTTTACCTGGGACTTGACTTGCAATCCTTTGGTAGTAACCTCGGACTTAGGATTGTGGATTCTGACCTGAGACTCGATCTGGGACTTGTTGTCCTTCTTTTGGGAGTGGCCTTAGGACTTGGACTCAACCTGGGACTTGTTGGTCTTGACTCAGGACTTGTTCTTCTTCATTTGGGACTTGACTTGGAATTTGTGGCTTTTTAGGATTTTAGGACCGACTCCTCTGTGTTCAGGACATGTTGATTTAGACCTGGGACATGACTTGGGGCTTGTTCCCCTTCATTTGGGACTTGTTGGCCATAACGTAGGACTTGTTGAACTTTGGCTTGACTTGGTGGCCTTTACCTGGGACTTGACTTGTAATTCTTTGGTCGTAACCTCGGACTTAGGATTGTGGATTCTGACCTGAGACTCGATTTGGGACTTGTTGTCCTTCTTTTGGGAGTTGCCTTAGGACTTGGTCTCGACCTGGGACTTGTTGATTTAAACCTGGGACTTGTTAGTCTTGACTCAGGACTTGTTCTTCTTCATTTTGGACTTTACTTGGGCCTTGTTCATTTTCACCTGGGTCCTGACCTTGGACTTGATGGCTGTGACTCAGGAACTTGTTCCTCCTCATTTGGGACTTGACTTGGAACTTGTGGCTTTTTAGGACTTCAGGACTGACTCCTCTGTGTTCAGGACATGTTGATTTAGACCTGAGACATGACTTGGGGCTTGTTCCCCTTCATTTGGGATTTGTTGGCGTTGACATCAGACTTCTTGGTTACGACCTGAGACTTGTTGTTCTTCATGTTAGAATTCAGTTGTGACTTTTTGGTCTTGCCTTGGGACACGTTAGTCTTGGGACTTGACTTGATTTTGGGACTTGTTCCTCTTTATGTAGCACCTGTTGATTTAGACCTGGGATTTGATTTATGACTAGTTCCCCTTCATTTGGGACTTGCTGACCTTGTCTTGAGACTTGTTGCCAGCTGGTTTAGACGGTTTGAGTGTAAAATATACAAAAACAAAACAAACATGCATCTGTTGTCTCTGATGCAGATTAACTGGAAGCCTCTGTCTGATGAGCACTGTAACTGTATTATTAGCATGTTATATTAATATATGATGTGATACTGTGACTAACATTAACTCTGGTCTGTCAGGCTCCTCTGTCATCAGGCTTCCTGCTCTGTGTCGTCCCTCTGTTTGAGCCCGTCACTGGAGACGGAGGAATATTTGGACCCTGGTCTGCTGCTGCTCTGGTTAGACTCAACATAACACACACATATAAACACACACTTAACACACACACACATGCCACCTTCACATTCAGTGTTTCAGGCTGGATGAACTGACGAGCAGCTTGTGCATCTTGTAAAGTTCGGTACATGTCATGTCGCTGGGTTAACCGGATTGTCCCGTCATTATCCAGGTGACGGTGCTGTTTTCAGGTGTGGTGGCGTTCCTGGTCAACCTGTCCATCTACTGGATCATTGGAAACACCTCAGCTGTCACGTATCCTTCAATACACTAGTCTTCTCATCTTTTTCATGGTCATGGTCATGCATTTGACGGGATAATTGGGTTTTTTTGAAGAACTTATTGAGGGAGTCTTTGTTGTGATTTTCTGTTTTAGGCAGACTTGGTCTTCTTGAAGTGGTTTCAGGTGTTCTTGAAGGTGTTTGTAGGAATTATTCTAGACATGAGATTGAATTATTGTCATTAGATTTTGTACGTCGTTGCTCTCCTGACCCTGTTTCGCAGCTACAACATGTTTGGTCATTTCAAGTTCTGCATCACTCTGGTTGGAGGATATGTGCTCTTCCACGACCCGCTATCACTCAACCAGGTGAGTCCGTACTCTGAGTCTTCACCCACAGTTATTTCCTCCTTGTCTCTACCTGTCTGTCTCCTGTCTCACCCTCAGGCCCTGGGGATCCTCTGCACTCTTGCGGGAATCCTGTCTTACACTCACTTCAAGCTGATGGAACAGGAGGAGGGTAAGAGCCGCCTGGCTCAGAGACCGTAGGCTGACTCACCTGTCAGTCGACTCCAGAGACCTCTTTTTTATATATATTTTTTATTTCATGAGTATTTTTGTAGGAGAGAATTTCCTCGTGCTTCGCTCAGAGGATTAAGTGTGTACGACATCCTCTGCTCTTCAAACTCTTCCCAACGCTGAGAGGAAACTGAAGCTCATTTCACCGGCACATGGACTTTGGATGAACTTTTTTTCGGCTGCTGAAATTAAAATAAAAAGCTGTGCTAACATAACGAAACTACAAACTAGAAAAAGCTGACAACAACATCTTTGTTCTCATCTAAGTCGGATAAAAGAACCTGACCACAGGAAGTCAGATTCTGCTGTTTGTGGCTCGCTTGTGTTGACAGATCGAATGACCTTTGATACATTCATGGGGGTCATTTAGTCGCCACCAATCAAAAGACAACCACAGGTCCTGTCAACATCGTGTGGACCGAGCTAAAGGACTGTGAGAGGACAGACTCTGTCAGAGATAGATGGGACTCTATAACCAAGCCTTTCGTTGTGTGTACCTACTGTTTGTGGACTCTGAACAGTCCAGCAGACCCTTTCTATCAGGTTTTATCTATAAGGGATTTGTCATTGAATGAAAATGCTTTAAAGTGACAGTTGCTTTATCGTTCTTAATAACTGCTCGGCTGCACCGTTCAGACTGTCCACACACCGAACATTACTGTATTACACAACGGTCACATGCCAAAGGTAACGAAGAGGGGCTGTTATTCTGTTTGTAGAGACTGAAAACCATCGTTATTTAAACACAAATCTTAATCTATATTTTAACATACCTCGACAACGACTTAAAACAAATGTCCAGCTATTTTCAAACTGTCCACATAAATAATTTCAACACTCGCCAACCAATCAGCCAGTATTTTCCACAAGTGTTGAGCCAGATTACAAATGATATTGCAAATCAAAAAGATAATCACTTGAAGCTGTAAACTTCCAGCATTGTCACAGCAGAAACAGGTTAGCAAGCTAACGGCTAACACACTAGCTCGATGGGACTCAAGTCGGCTCACGTCGCTGTTCTGATGACTTGCAACTTGCACTGACAGAAAATAAATAACTTGAGACTCCACGTGGAAGATAAAGACTTGAGACATGATGACTTGAATATCTTGTCGGTGTTCATTTATGTTTTCAGTTTAGTTCTCTGTAGTCTCTTTCTCTTTGGAAAAGTGATGGGAAGGGAATCTTTTTTGATTGAGAAGAAATGAAGGTTGTCTTTTTTCTCTTTTTGTTGTGTTTTACTCACTGACATCGTCCTTCACAGGAGTTATTGAAGATAAGAAAAAAGCTAAATGAGCAACAGAACAATCACACAATTTATTCAAAAGATGTATCTGAACTATTGACTCCTGTCTGTAAACCATTTCTCCTCTGTGGAAAAGTTTTTACTCGGACAGAAAGAGTTTAGATAAAATGTACTGAAGCGAAACAGCGAGTCAACGATGATCACTTCCTCCATTCTGGATTCTCCCAGCTGGGATTAACTAATTTCTAGAATTGTCTTTCTCTTTAAAGAAACCAAGAAAAAGTGCTTACCTCCAGGAGGCGGTCGGTGTGATCAATTGTATTTGGAATATCTGAAAAATGTAAACTACAGTCAGTCGTTTCAACTCCAATCATGTGATGTCTTATTACAGAAACCAGCGATGTCTGAGCGTGAACGTGTCTCTGACGCGCTGCAGCCTCACCACACACAGTCCGACTGTGTCGTGGCAGAAAATCAAACAGTTGGTTTGCAGCTTTTACATTTCTCATTTAAATTTCACTGTGTTGAATTTTCATTATGCTGAATAAAAAATGGTTTTGGGACTTTGCAGTTGTTTGAATTGTTGCTCCGCTGATTGGCAGGTTGTCCAGTTTCCATGGATACAGACATGAAGCAGTGGAAGAAGTAATAAATGTGAGGGGTCGTGAGATGATTAACGGAAAAGGAAACACAAGAAAGCAAAGTTCAGACACACAAATTTGTGTTTTCTTTCTTACTTTAACCTTTGCTTTTTCAGTGAATGTTTGAGTTTTGCCTCCTTGGCCTCTGAAACCATGTTCGGAGCAGACTGCTGTGAGTTTAAGCAGTAAACCTGCTGTAAGTAACTGCCACAGCTGATGTGAGCACAGTTTCATTTAATGTAACCAAACCAGGAAAGTAGTTTTCCTGTGAACGGCTCTTCTGTGTAGCTCTCCTGTCGCTCTGAGCTGAGCTCTCAGCACCACCGTATGTGTGTCATGAATACTGTGTCAATAAAGCTACAACAGCAACCCTTGTTCACACACACACACACACACACACACACACACAGTGGCAGTGCTTGGGAGCAAATTACAGATGAATGAATGAGTTGGACAGAGTGTGTTTTAAAATACCTGCAGTCTCCTGAGGAGGAGAACCTGAGAGCTGCTCTGTTCTGTTTCCACTGAAGGTTGAGTTTGGTGGAAACTGTTTGGATTTTAATTACAGCACACAGGTTTATATTGGTTTAATTTACCACTGTTAAGTTATCAGATCAGTGTAGCAGCTTAGTTGATTAGTTTAAGTTACATTCACCAATTTTGTTATAATATCCCAATGCCAAGATTTCATTCAAGTACTGATATTAATATTTTTGCTGCCACTGCTACTGCCGGTACTTACTGTAAGAGGTGAAGGAAGTATTTACATCTTATATAAAAGTATATATATATACATTTCCATGACAAGTAGAGGTGATGCATTGAAATGATCACTTAACTGTAACGAGCATGTATATATTTATTAAAGTATTGCTCAGGGAATAATGTGTAAATAGCAATTGTACTGTTGTACATGTACATGTTGGTCCAGGTGGAGCAAATTTGAACTATTTGTTTTATGTTCAATCTATAATAACACATCACATCTCATCAGCTCATAACATATTATGTATGTACAATCTATGAGTATAAGAGAATCAAAAATTGCCAAAATTATAATAAAAAATAAAAATTTTACAACAAAGAATTGAACAAATGAATTACAGTGCTTTAAATGAAAGGTTCTGAATGTGTTATAAATATATATAAAGAAACAACAAAAGAGAAAAGTAAACAAATAAATAAAATAAAGTAGCCTAAATAATCTAACCTACACATTTTTTTACAGTTTTATCTCAATTCTCCAGTATCATACAGCTTTTGCACTTTTATTTCTGTCATCAGTTTGAAAGATTTTAAGAACAATTTAAATTAATTCAAGAAAAACAATGATTTCATGATTATATTCTTTGTTTTGCAAGATCATACCAAATAGAGGCTGGAAATTATTCGATCTTTTGTTTTTATCTGTTTGTAAATATCAAGCCAAAAATATATGAATACGCAATTACATTACATGAGAAGAATATATGGCCTGTATCCTTTTTAAGCTTCCAAACATTTACTGTGCACCATTTGCATTTACGAGCTAATTTAAGAGTTTTGCCCAAATAATTTAATTGTTCATGAGGAAGATCTGAGACCAACTTGTCACGCTGCCCCCAAGTGGACGAATAGCTCACTGACTTCAGCTGTCACCGTTGATAACAACTGGTACATGAGTAGTCGCCGTAAGCAATGCCTGTCGATGTGACACAACTTTAACGTATCAAAATATAAAATGTATCTACGACTTGATCATTATTATGATACAATCCAAACTAAATAAATATAAATACACCGTGTCATGTCCAAAATATAACCGAATGTGATTTAATGATGATATTTTCAGTTAGGCATAATTTGTGGACCTAAATATGAAAGGGTCCTTCCGCGGTTCACACGGAAACCTACGCTAATGACCGATGTTTGTTTTGCTACAATTAGCAGGTAAACCTCATCATTTTACAACAATATTTACACGGAAATGAGAATCGCCACAGAGGAATTTATACCATATATTATTGTAAGTTTACACTATGACGACTTAACGCACACCAGCTGTCAGCTGAACGCTGTCAAAACGTTTGTTTACATTTGTTCAGTGCGTGCAGTCAAGTAGCTTAGCTAAACGCGCTAGCTATGCTAATGCTAACTCTGTTTTTGTTGCGAATTTGTATACGAACGTTACAAGTTCTTTATAGTACAATCAAACGGATTGACTTCTTGAATACTATAATATATTGTTCTTCAGCTATATCGTCGGCACGAGAGATAGATAACATCACTTTGCTAAACGCGGTAATGCAGCTAGGCTAGGTGGCTAACGAACGGTATGTGCAGCGAAGCTGCTGCGTGGGTGTGTGTCAGTAAAATGCTAGAAGTGGATTTATGCTTGCAGAATTGAATCGTAGTTGACTTTGCTGCCCAAATTCATTGGAACGTCTTTAAATATATCTGACGGTATATACCAAGTTAGATTAATGAAGCCTCTGTCTGTACTTTTTCGATAAAAATTAGAAAAATCATGTATATAGAACCTTTTTCAAACTCGAGGGAAAGGGCTGTTAAAGAGAAAATACACACAAAAACATATATTAACAGCACAAAGTGTAATAGTAAACCTTAGAAATGTACATGCATATAATCCCAGTTCATTCTGAACTATATTTATATTCAAGTAACAATCGTCATTAATTTAAAAATAAATAATTTGCTTCTTTGCAATAAAAACAGGAGGTTGTTTATCATCCTCAAATGTGCTGCTATTAAAACCACTTTTAGAATAAAACATATAACGTTAGATCTGTTAAAAAGTATGCCATCTGTTGCACAAAATTATTTTTAACCAGTTTTGTAAGGTGCTGCAACTGCATTTCCTCATCCAGGCTGCCTTAATGTTTATTAATTGTATTGTTCCTTTTACAAAGACTAGCATCATTTATCATGTTATTTTGCATGTACTTATAAAGTATTTGCAAAAAGTACCTGGGAAAAAAAAAAAACAAACAATTTATAGCGATGAAACTGATTTTTAAATCTTGGTAGACGTTCTGCAAATCAACAAGGAGATTGACAGAGATGTTAGTGATCAGGAAAAACACTGATGTTTTCTATCATGCAACAGACAGAATATGTATTCCCACAGGTGGTTAGATGAGGCTTCTAGAAATGCCTTCGGGACAACAGGTACTGTTATTAAACAAACTTTTCCCATTGTCTGCCTTCAGTATGCCTGCTGAACGCAAGCGCTCAGTAAACATGGATGAGAAAGACGTTTGCTCCTTCAGCAACAAGGAGAAAGAGAAGGACAGAGATGGCGAGAGAAGACCAGCATCTGCTCGGGACAAAGCGAAGGATGAGGCCAAAATGAGCGGCAAAAAAGACAGCGGCAAGGAGGAGAAGAGAAAGCGCCTAGAGGAAGAAAAGAAGAAGAAGGAGGAAAAGGAGCGAAGAAAGAAGGAGGAGGAGAAACAGAAAGCAGACGAGGAACAGAAGAAGAAAGAGGAGGAGGAGAAGAGACAGCAGGAGGAGCAGGAGAAGAAGCTGCAAGAGGAGGAGGCCAAAAGGCAACGTGAAGAGGAGGCAGCTCTCCTGAAGTGAGTGATGGTGAACTTTGTTGTTGCCATATTTTACTGCCAATATCTCTGAGATATCTGTTTTATGTTAGCTTTAGGTTTCCTGCATCAAGACAGCCTGTGTACTGATTACATGACAAGAAAGCCACAACAAGAACCCAATTTCACCGTTGTCTTAATTGTTTAATTGTGTATTTTCCTCCATTTTACCTAATTTCTGCAGGGAGAAGGAGGAGGGGCATCAGCTGCACCAGGAGGCCTGGGAGCGCCATCAGTGCAGGAAGGAACTCCGCAACAAGAACCAGAACGCCCAAGAGGGTCGACCCGAAGAGGCCTTCTTCAGCCGCCTGGACTCGAGCCTTAAGAAGAACACTGCCTTTGTCAAGAAGCTGCGTACGCTCACCGAACAGCAGCGAGACTCGCTCTCCAATGACTTTTCCTCACTGAACCTCAGCAAGTACATCGGCGAGGCTGTGAGCTCCGTCGTGGAGGCCAAGCTGAAGATCTCTGACGTCGGCTGCGCTGTCCATCTCTGCTCGCTCTTCCACCAGCGGTACACCGAGTTCGCTCCGTTACTGTTACAGGCGTGGAAGAAGCACTTTGAAGCGAGGAAGGAGGACAAGGCGCCCAACGTGAGCAAGCTGCGCACAGACCTGCGCTTTATCGCCGAGCTCACCATCGTCGGGCTCTTCACAGACAAAGAGGGCCTTTCTCTTATTTACGAGCAGCTGAAGAACATTATCGGGATCGACAGGGAGACACACACTCACGTGTCGGTGGTGATCAGCTTCTGTAAGCATTGTGGGGACGATATTGCTGGTCTGGTGCCCCGTAAGGTGAAACTGGCTGCTGAGAAGTTCAGCCTGACCTTCCCTCCGAGTGAGATAATCAGCACGGAGAAGCAGCAGCCCTTCCAGAACCTGCTGAGGGAATACTTCACCTCCCTCACCAAACACCTGAAGAAGGACCACCGGGAGCTGCAGAACACTGAGAGGCAGAACAGGTGAGTGTCTGAGCACAGGTAATGCTTTTTGTTGTTCACTACGATAAAACCTCCTAACCTTTTCTTCTCTTCAGACGTATCCTACATTCCAAAGGGGAGCTGAGTGAGGACAGACACAAGCAGTATGAGGAGTTTGCCACTTCCTACCAGAAGCTGCTGGCCAACACTCAGTCGCTGGCTGATCTGCTCGATGAGAACATGCCAGAGCTGCCTCAGGACAAGACCGTGCAGGAGGGTGTGTGACTTTACTTTTACAGGATTGGAAATATTTGTTTGTATTTCAACATGTGTGCGTTGTAGCTTTTTTGGTCTGTAACGTTGTCTTCTCTCTGCTGTCTCAGAACACGGTCCTGGCATTGATATTTTCACCCCTGGTAAACCTGGAGAGTACGACCTGGAGGGAGGGATCTGGGAGGATGAAGACGCTCGTAACTTTTATGAGAACTTGGTGGACCTGAAGGCTTTCGTCCCCGCCATCCTCTTCAAGGACAACGAGAAGAGCAGCCAGGGTAAAGACAAGGAGGATGGTAAAGGTAAATACATAAATCCTCAGATGGATGAAGAAAGACATTACATGGTTTCATTCTGACTGTGCTACTATTACTGTCTGGGTCAGATGGCAGAGAGGGGAAGGATTCAGCCAGCACCACGGAGGAACTGGAGCTGGAGCTGGAGGCTCTGGACATCACAGATGAACCTCTCGAACTGGAGGGAGCAGACGAGGCTGAAAATGAAGAACTGGCCAAGAAACTGCTGGATGAGCAAGGTGAACATGAACCTCTGCCAGAAATCCACCTCTGTACTTAAATATGATGATGTCGAGATAATAATGAAGTCACACAAAAGTCTTGATAACAGTCTCAACCAAATAACAACATGACTCAGTCCTACATTTAATGCAGACATATAAACAGAAAGATTACAGCGTCACAGGGTTAAATAACAGAACATTAGATGCACGTCTTGTCTGTAGCTGTGTCTTTTGGAGCTCAGCCAGACTGTCATGAATAATCATGTCGTCTCCATACAGACCTTCAGCTGCAGCTGCTGGCTCCAGAATAAATTGAAGAAATCTCTAAATTCAGATGAGAGAAATTAGCCTTCCATTACAGTATTAATGGTTTTGTGATTATGGTTAGTTTTAGGAGTTTTATTAGAAGTGGATTTTTCTTCAATCTTTATTTCTGTGTGTGTGTAGAACAAGAGGATGAGGAGGCCAACACAGGCTCCCACCTGAAGCTCATCGTGGACGCCTTCATCCAGCAGCTCCCCAACTGTGTCAACAGAGACCTCATAGACAAGGTGAGGAGAAACAAAGAATAACAATGATTAACATGGTGTCCATATTGTTGTCGGGAACAAAAAGCTTGCTTTGTGCTGCGATGATTTCCTGATGATTCGTTTCCAGCTAGATTTTGACGTCGGAGGTTGAAGAACTTTATATCTTTAAACTTATGAGCTTTGTGTTGACTCCCGCAGGCTGCCATGGACTTCTGCATGAACATGAACACCAAATCTAACAGGAGGAAGCTTGTGCGAGCCCTCTTCACTGTCCCCAGGCAGAGGTAAAGCTGTGCAACATATATCTTTTCTTTCCCAGCGAGAAAAATATAGAATATCAACAGCTTTATCCTACACCTTCATGCTCCACCAGGGGGTGCTATCATCATTATTAATGGTCTGCAGGTCAGAGGAGTGCTGACTCTTTCTCCTCTTACAGGTTGGATCTTCTGCCCTTCTACTCTCGCCTGGTGGCAACTCTGCATCCCTGCATGTCGGACGTGGCTGAAGACCTCTGCTCCATGCTGAAGGGAGACTTCAGGTTCCACGTACGTCGTCTGTTGAGTGTTGGTGTTCACAAAGTCTGCAAACAACAAACTAGCAGAACTCTAATTTTGTAACTTATGTCTGTGCTGTAGATTCGGAAGAAGGACCAGATCAACATCGAGACAAAGAATAAAACGGTGCGATTCATCGGGGAACTGGCCAAGTTCAAGATGTTCTCAAAAACAGACACCCTTCATTGTCTCAAGGTGGGTGGAAAGACTCTGTTGTCTCAGGGCTGAGTGATGTGAGGGAATGTCTGTGTGTGTTTAGTTTCCTGTTTGTATAACTCACACACACAAACTGTAACCAGATCCCTTTACCTTTGACTATAGATTGGAAGATAAGCCCAAGATTTGAATATGAGAAAAATACTTCCATGACAACTGACAGTGACGGAACAAAACCTGACCTGCACTCTCATCACAGAGAGCACTGACTTATCTTCAACATTCGATTCTAGCACCTTTTTTAGGAGACGATTAGCTGTAAAATCTTAACAAAGCTGAGGAGGGTCTTGATTTAAACAACCTAAACCGCCCCAATATTTTTTTAAGAAAATGAACCTGAAACTATAAATGTGTGTGTTTGTCTCCTAACAGATGCTGCTGTCTGATTTCACCCATCACCACATCGAGATGGCGTGCACGCTGCTGGAGACCTGCGGACGCTTCCTCTTCAGATCCCCCGACTCTCACCTGCGTACCAGCGTCTTACTGGTTCGTACACATCATCATCATCATCAACAACACAATAATACAATACATGAGAGACAAACAGAGCTAACAGGGGAAATGTTGAGACATAAGAGCGAGGACACACATTACGATTGAAAGTGATTGAATTCACAGTTACACGTCTTGTTTTAATATGAACAGCTGATATTTTTCTGCGTTTCAGGAGCAAATGATGCGTAAAAAGCAGGCGCAGCATCTTGACGCTCGCTACGTGACGATGGTGGAGAACGCCTACTACTACTGCAACCCGCCGCCCGTGGAGAAGACGGTGAAGAAGAAGAGGCCGCCGCTGCAGGAGTACATCCGCAAGCTGCTCTACAAGGACCTGTCCAAGGTCACGACGGAGAAGGTGCTCAGGCAGATGCGAAAGCTGCCCTGGCAGGACCCCGAGGTGAAGAGCTACCTGATCTGCTGCATGGTCAACATCTGGAACGTCAAGTACAACAGCATCCACTGCGTGGCCAACCTGCTGGCCGGCCTGGTGGCCTACCAGGAGGACGTGGGCATCCACGTGGTGGACGGAGTGCTGGAGGACATCCGGCTGGGCATGGAGGTGAGGAGAGAAGGAAGTGATGTAGCGACACTTATGTAACCAACAATAGACGATGAGTGACAGCGGTGAGAGGACAGGAAGACGAACAAACCAGCTGCTAATCTTGATTGACATTTGACTGAAGAGGAAATCTGTGTTGTTACTGTAAAGAACACTGTTAAATGCTGCAGGACATGTGAGAAGGCTCAACTCAAGCCGAGTGTTTTTGCACAACACTTCAAACTGTTTCACAACTCGGGCTCAAACAGAGTTCAACATTTATAAATGTCTTCCTACTCCTCTGTCCGTTCTCAGGTGAACCAGCCCAAGTTCAACCAGCGGCGGATCAGCAGCGCCAAGTTCCTGGGCGAGCTCTACAACTACCGCATGGTGGAGTCGGCCGTCATCTTCCGCACCCTCTTCTCCTTCATCTCCTTCGGGGTGAACCAGGACGGCAGCCCCAGCTCGCTGGACCCTCCGGAGCACCTGTTCCGCATCCGTCTGGTGTGCACGCTGCTCGACACCTGCGGCCAGTACTTCGACCGCGGCTCCAGCAAGAGGAAGCTGGACTGCTTCCTCATCTACTTCCAGGTCTGTCTGCTCCTAATGTTTCCTCTGTCGCCATTTTAATCTTTATTTGAATCTTATTCTAATGCTTCAGGCGGCAGACATTTGTCCGTTGAGCTGTTAAAGGGATATTCCGGTGTAAGTTTAATCCATGGTCTAACACACCGTGACACCGAGTAAGACTCCCCCTCGAGAGGTCAAGTTAGCTGACCGCTAGCTTAGCTAGTTTTAGCAACCTCAGAAAAGACCGCACGATAACAACACACTGCAGCTTATGTCTCCAACTAGAAACCGCCATCAAAAAGCCACAATTAATGGTGAGAACAGCACCAAACTTCAGCAACAGTACATGTACAGTCCCAGCACACAGTACGAAGCATCAAACATCTGCTAGCTTTGCTGGATTTGTATTAAAAACACAGCACAACTCACCCTCTCCTCCAGCAGCCTGCCTGTGTGGGGAAGCCCTGACGAGTCGATTACCGAGCGCAGTAGATTTCAGCAGCTCAAGGATGAAAATGTCTGGTCAGCTAACTTGACCTCTCGAGGGGGAGTCTTACTCGGTGTCACGGTGTGTTAGACCATGGATTAAACTTACACCGGAATATCCCTTTAAAGCCTCAAAGCCCCAAATAAGATGTTTGGGACGCCCCCATATTGCCAGGAACTTTCTGGCTTTCTGGTCAAATAAAGGGTACAGTAAATAAAATGATGTTGTGCTCTGCAGCGCTACATCTGGTGGAAGAAGAGCATCGATGTTTGGACCAAGGACCACCCGTTCCCCATCGACATCGACTACATGATCAGCGACACCCTGGAGCTGCTGCGGCCCAAGATGAGGCTCAGCTGTTCCCTGGAGGAGGCCACCAAACAGGTCACCGACCTGGAGAGGGAGGTGCTCGTCAAACTAGGTACGAGTCACACAGCGCGCACGTATCTAAAAATGCATGTGAGAGGCAGTGGTTGAAATCCGGTGTGTAATTGGGGGAAGTGGAGGATGTTTTCGTAGCGGCCGGTCTCACCGGTTGAGCTGCTCTCTGTCGTCCCGGCTGAGCAGCATTCTCCGGTGTGTAGGAGGACGATCACTCCTCCGTCGGCTTTATCAGTTTATAGAAACACGCACATACCAAACACACACAGTCATACAGGCCCCGTCAGTACAGAGTTCAGGAATGATAATTGTAAATTAAACTGGATGACGTCCGTGGCAGACAGTTTGACTCTTAATAGATTTGTCACCACCAAAAATGCTGCTTATATTGTTGTGTTGTTGCTTTAATGAAACGATGAGTCGACTGACAGAAATGTTGTCCGCAAATATTTTGATAATCATTATTCACAAGTCATTTAATATGCAAAGACACGTTCTCTGGTTTCAGCTTCTCACACGTGAGGAGTTGTAGATTTTGGACTGTTTGTTAAGGAATGTGTAGTTGTCACCTCTCTGCTCTGAGAACTTGTGACAGCCCTCACTCTGTTTTGTCACAAATTAGTTCAGTGTTTAGCTCCTTCACCTCACAGCAGGAAGGTTCAGATCCCACCCCGGGGCTCTCCAGGTGCTCTGGTTTTCTCCTCCAACATGTACGTTAGGTTAATTCTCCCTTGATTAACTCACTGACTTGGATCTGGAGTTGCTGCTTCTCATACTTAGGATTATAAAATGCAGAGACTTAATTTCCTATGAGGATCAGTGAAGTTCCTACTGAAGATGTAAGTCTTTTCCAAAGGGTCACAGCAGTTCACTCTGCATTTTATATCAGCCAGTAGCTTGTAAACAAGTCGTGCAGTCGGGGCTCTTGTTGAATTCCTAACCGGCTGTATTGAAGTGTTTCATCATTTCTTTTTCATGTCAGTCAGACTTTATAATCTCAGTATGATTACTGTTGTGACTTCTACATGAAAGTGACATGTGCAGTCTTTATACCTTGGCGTGGGCGATAACGCCTTGATGGAATTTTCTTAAATTTTGGCTCAATGTCCACTCGGACATCGATTACATTTTTTTGGTCAAAGTTCACTGTGAGCTCACACTCTGGAGGGAATTTCCTCAAATTTGTAAGCACTCACAAAATAAGTAGACGATACTTTTTAAAGATGCACAGCAGCAGAAAGAAACAGACATGTAACAGCCTGAGGCCTTCTTCAACTTATTTCATGTCTTCTTTTTGTCAGATTTGGGACAAAACATTTTGATCATATTAATCTTCAGGTGATTGTCTAGTTCAGACACAAGAGGTGAAATTGCCGTAAGTGTGAGCAGGAGGAACGATCGCACCAACTATTAACTTCTAAAGTGTATATATGGGTATGTAAGTCTGGAATCTGTCCTATAATACTGCGTCTGAGCTCTGCGGGAGAGTTCACTCTGAACTTTCCATGTCAATAAAAGAAGCAGTGGCGAGCGTGTGAGAGGAGGAAGAAGGAAACTCAGCAGGTGTTTCTCACAGGAACACCGTCTTTGTTGAACAGTTTCAAGGTGTCGACTTGGAATGAGCAGAGAAATATGTAAACACACCTCCACCCTCAGACGGTGAAGTGTGACATTATGAGATTGCTCTTAATGATGCAGCATTTCAGTGTTGGAGCTGATCGAGGTGGAGCTCGCTTGAATTACTTTATATTCAGGTCGTTTGTCTCTACGCTTTTTGCCCTTGTTCCAAAAAAGACAATATTCATATACAT
The DNA here is from genome assembly GCA_039737535.1 of Lagodon rhomboides. Taxonomy (NCBI): domain Eukaryota; kingdom Metazoa; phylum Chordata; class Actinopteri; order Spariformes; family Sparidae; genus Lagodon; species Lagodon rhomboides. The sequence continues at coordinate 2,866,215 of CM077805.1, read as the reverse complement.
CGCAGCCATATATACCTGATTAACAACCACAGCATCCCACTTTTTTTCGTTCAGTCACCTTCTCGAAAAGGTCGGTGTTTGGATACTTAAAATCTGTTGATATCCAAGTCTTTAATAATGTTTAAAAGCAAGAAACGTGGTCTTTTCTTTTGTGCAAACTGCCGTAAAAATGATCCAAAGAAAGCTCCTAACACTCGAATAACACCAGGATGTCCCACATGTCTGATTTGGAAAATGCAACTTTTGGAACAAGGCTCTAGTATCCAAACTGAGACGTGTTATTTATTAGGGAGATTGTTATTTTTCGGAATAATTAGTGTGAATGTACTTTGAAATACTTCAGTACAAGTAGCTCCAAACTGCCTTTAAGGATATTACTTGAGTGAATTTTCTTTCTGCCACTTGTGGTGTGTGTGTGTGTGTGTGTGTGTGTGTGTGTGTGTTTGCATGTGTGTGTGTGTGGTGGAGAAAGTGATTGATGAGGCTGATGGAGGCCCCTTTAAGCCAACAGTGGTTCCATTGTTGCACCTTGAATAGTTGAACCAGGATCAGACATTCCTCAGATCAGAGTCACACAGAACCAGATCTTCAGCCTGACTCCTCTGCTGTCACACGGCTGCGTGCTTACACTCTGTAATTGCTTGTACGTATCGTGCAGGTTACGGACTAATGAAACAATGACTCCCTCCTGAATATTTGATCTATTTATAACCGGAGCTTTTGTTGCTGCTCAGCTCGGGTTTGGCTCCGATTACGTGTTGATTGATCACATGATTAAAATCTGTCATAACCTGATTCTCTCAGCAGAATATCATGTTTTAGAGATGAATTTTATTTTACGTGTGTGCTGTGTCTTCACGAAGGCCTGGCCATGGAGAAGGACGGCCGCTCCAGCGCCATGAGCGAAGGCGACGGTCTCGACGAGGAGGACGACGACGACGGCGACGACGAGGAGGGAGGCGCCGAGACCGAGGAGCAGTCGGGCAACGAGAGCGAGATGAATGAACAGGAAGAAGACGTGAGTCAGCTTGTTGATGATGACTTAACTGTCCCACACTTCATCCTAAAGTCCACTCAGGTGTCACAGGTGTGACGTGATTACATCACAATTACAGGACAATTGAAACTCTGTGAACTCTGTTTTGTTGTTCTTGCTCGGGTGGAGAAGCTTCTGGAACTATATTTAGAGCATCAGGAGAGACTAAAGGTGAGGACGCACCTGGGAAACTTGAGCTGACAGTGAAACTGAGGATCATGTGTTGAATTTGGCTCCTTTTCTGGCCTTTTCAGCACCAATTGTTGCCACTAGTTGTTGTGATATAGCTGCGTTTTTTGGCACAACGACTTCTTTTAAATGAGAATATGTCTGATAGAAAGTTGCAAGTGACACTGGTGAAGAAACGACAGGCTGAAGGGGATTTCCCTTCTTTTTCTGCTTCTCTTCTGCTGCATCTATCCGCATAGCTGAACAACCAATCAGAGTCATTTCAAGCAGCTGACGGAGGCCAAGTAATGCCAACAGTGGTGGCCTGGTCTGTCAGGGCGCTTAGTTGTCAACTGTTAAATTAAGCCCACGTTTATACATAGCAGGGTATTTAGAGAAACGAATATTTCCCCCTCCTCCGTTTTCAAAAATAACATCGTGCACACAACATCGTTTTCAAAAAAGTTGTCATTCACATCAATCTGCATAAATACGCCGTCGAGCGCCATTCTAACTCTGCCAAACCTCTGGGCGGCAGTGTAGGGAGAAAAACAACGCTCACATGACGTTAAGCATTTTCTGGCGCATAGCCTAATGAGCGTGAGAACCTAAAACCCCGTTTCTCCCAGCTGACACGACAACACATAACCGGAGTTTTCCAAATTCTCCACTTTGCCCGGAGTTTTTAGAAATAATCGTTTTCTGTGATAAAAACGGGGTTTTCGTGTAAATGAGAAGCCAAACCGCCTGGAAATATCTGCGTTCTCCCTTCATGTAAATGGGGCTTAAATGTCAGCTAATCTGAAAATCAATTAATCAGTTTGAGTTATTTTTAAGGAAAAAATGTCAAAATTACCTGATTTTAGCTCCTTAAATGTGAATTTTTTCAGGTTTCTTCCCTCATCTGCGACAGTAAACTAAATGTCTTTGCCTTGTGGACAAAACAAGACATTTGAGGAAAACACTGATCAACATGTTTCAACATTTTATAGACCAAATAATAACTGATTACTCGTGTAACTAATCAGATTGTAGGTCGCAACCCTGGTATTCTTGTGTTGAATGTTTGATCAGATGGGGTGAATCATTTCAACTCGCTCACAGTGAAGGTTTGAATGAAGGGTTGGGCATCTCTAAATTCTTCCTGCATCTTCACGAAACCCAGAATCGTCTTATCGCCTTGTTTCCCTGTCGGTTAATAACCTGCGAGTCTGTTTTGTTTTCCGTCTGCAGGAAGGGTCGGAGAACGAAGAGGAGGAGAGGGAGGAAGAGGAAGAAGAGAACACCGACTATCTGACCGACTCCAATAAAGAAAATGAGACGGATGAGGAGAACAATGTAAGATGATGATAAACCTATAAATCAGCCTAAAACTGTCCTTAATCACTGTCATGAGCGCAGGATGAGTGATGGTGGATGTCGACACTCACACTCAGAGACGCAGACCTGTTTTTGACGCACACTATCATTATCTTGTCTCTGGTAGTCACAAATTTAGCTGTTAGAAAACAGCGATTACACAATGAGACAGGTGTTAATTTAAAGATTTGTCGTGTTGATTTGCCGTCTGTGTGTTGTAGGAGGTCACAATCCGCGGCGGTGGACTGAAACACGTGGCCTGTGCTGAGGACGAGGACTTCATTCAGGCTCTGGATAAGATGATGCTGGAGAACCTGCAGGTAGGAAAACATGAACACAACGAACAGCTTTGTGTTTCCTGTAATGTGTTGAAGGAGCTCAGGAACTGAACTGTGTGCTCCGTCCCTGCAGCAGCGCAGCGGCGAGACGGTGAAGGTGCACCAGCTGGACGTGGCGATTCCTCTGCAGCTGAAGAGCCAGCTGAAGAAGGGAGGCGGCGGGCAGCAGTGCATCGGGGAGGCCGAGGCCGACATCTCGGAGACCATGCAGTTCGTCATGCTGACGCGCAAAGGCAACAAGCAGCAGGTAAAATGTGACGACAGCAACAACACATCAACATGATGAAGCAAGGAGGTCGATCTTAGATGCTGCTGCTTCTAATCCTGTTGAATCAATGTTATAAATCACCTTTAACAAGTAGAAGACATTTAGAGAGAGATAAAGAAGGCTACTTTTAAATGCTTCTGTAAACCTCAAGACACAACTGAACTTTGACAGAGAAACTGTTGCACGTTCCTGGAGTCAACTCCAGCTTCTTCCATCGTCTTGGTTCTCTACTTGTGCTTCTCTTCCTGGTTGTGTTGGTTGCATGAATGTAGGTTTGATCCCAACAGAAACACAACATAATGAACAACACACGATAACATATGACAGTCATATGACATCATGAGCCCTTTTGTAGACAGAAATGGCACAATAGTCGCCCCTTTCAGATAGAACAGGTGGCACATGTGCAGCAAGGTAAAGGCTGCAATGTGCCTCCTTGTCTGTCTAAAAGGGAGGTGTAATATTCCTCCTTTTCCAAACAGCCTCCACTTTTCCTCCTCTGGTAGGCGTCAACATGTGACGTGACGTGAAGCAGGAAGTTGGGCGTGAAGAGAAGCAGGTCGAATTTGTCTTCAAAATAAGAGCTTTACATTGCACCCCATCGGAGTTTAGAACTGGGTTCTTAGCGGGGGGCTTTTAATTTGAAAGTAGCGACCGCTATTAGCTCGCCGCTACAACAACAAGCAGACAACCAAGACAGCTACAGAGAGCGAGGAGACGCTAGCATCTCCCGGATCTCAGCGGCTTTCCAGCTGCTCATCTTCGTGGATGAAGTGACGAACTGACTGCTGTGATCAGCTGTTTCCTGGTTTTAAAACTCCCGGCTGTGGGTGCGCAGCAGTGCACGTCATCCACACCTCCGCCCATCTCAGCATTTGCCACCACATTGCCGCCTCGGATTTACAGCAATGGAGGCGCTAATAAGTGTAACGTTACCCTCCGAGGGGAAAACTGGTGGAACAAAACAGACCACCAATTTGCCGCCTTCTGTCTAAATCCACAGAGCGAGCCACCAAAAGGACGGCAGATTGGTGGCTTACTGCCCAGAATAAAAACGGCTACAGGCACAATATCCTTTTTTTTACTCTGCTTTTGTTCGTGTGACACCGAACGAAGCGATCGCAGCATAATGTCGCCATTTCCTCTTTTTCCTGTTCCTCCATGCGGCTTCATATCCCACCCGGAGCCTGATGCCTGCTTGATATCGTTGAGTTGCTTAGACTGTTTGCTTTGTCACCTTTCCTTGATTTCCTCCTGTGGTTGACACATATGATGTTTGTCAATTTAAAAGCTAACCATGCAACATGCAACGACACGCCTGACTGAACCACAAGCTTCAATCAGCTCCGGCAGTCATGTTGTGGGTGCACAAAGGCTTTGGCGTTTGATGTGATATTTCACACCCATATTATATTTGATATCAAGGAAGTGCTCTCTAAACAGTGGCACAAATGGAAATACCAATCATTCACCGTCTCTCTTATACGGCGGTTGATCTCATCCTCTCCTCAAGAGGGTAAAGAGCTTGTTGTCTCCAGGACTTGAAGGCATTTTCAGGTGCTGTTCCTTTTCTCTGAGTTAGCTGCTAACTGCTGCTAGCTGCTTTTAAAATCTCGCTCACATAACACGCCACCAAAGCGTCCCGTCCCCTCCTGCAGCCTCGCCAGCTCGTGTTGTTTCGGATCTGTTCCTATAACTGCTGTCAGCTCAGAGGCGGAACAACGATGATCTGCCCGTTCTCCCTTTGTACCTTAAAAACAGAACGGCTAAGGTGAAGTACAGGTGGACTAGTCACAAAACAAAACAAATCCTGGTCACATAGAGTCGTTGAGCTAAATAAATAAACCACACCAGTTAAAATAAGGGAGGAAAAACGTCGAGGGGCACAAAATGTAAATAAAACACCTCATAAATCCAGAACATGAAGAAAGAAAGAAGCAGATTTTCAGTATAAGATGGAGAAGAATCTTTTCTGTCTGTATAAATGTTAAACAATGAGGCCAGACGTCATAAAACCTCTCGGTATTTATTAGTCTGTGAGATTAAAGATTCAAAAGACGTCCATCAATCATTTTAACCATCAATCAGAAACTGGTTCGTCTGACTCTTCACCCCGATGGCGAGGAATTATCCCTGAAGCGCCGACGGCTTCATCACACGTCTCAGGACCGAGAGGTGTCGGTGGACGACACAGGAACAGGACCGTAGAGGAGTTTTAATAAACCGCAAACATCTGTCCGCGGTTTATTAAAAACTCAGATCTGTGAGGAGCCGAGCGCCGATACACTCCGACCGTCTCGTACAGAAACTCACTCACACACTCGCCTCAGTCGAACTGAGCCCAGGAATAATATTGACTCTGGACTCCGTGTGTGTGTGTGCGAGCTGCAGCGGTGGAATGTGTGGTTTGAGGGCAGAGACTGGTTCTTGTTCTTCAGGGTGTGTCCAGTTTTTCTGCCAGTCGCTCGGAGGTTTCAGTCTGTTTTAAGGAGCGCTGCCAGAAACACACCAGCAGGAGAAGAAGAAGAAAAAAATCACTTTTCATACGAACGTTCGAGGAGAACACAGAATATCTTTGTCGGTGTGTTAATGAGCGGCTGGGAAATTACATTTCTCTCTGTAAACACACACAGCCTCCACAGCAGCAGGGGATAAAAGCTTCCTGTGTGTGTGTGTGTGTGTGTGGTGACTGTCCTTCCTACGTGTGTGTTGGATGGACTTCCACACAACACACACAAACAACGTGCTAACTGCTAACTAGCACTGACAAGCTCTATGAACAGTGCATGATATGGGGTTAGCTTAGCTTAGCACAAAGACTGGAAACAAGGGGAAACAGCTAGCCTGGCTTAGTCTAAAGACAATAAAATCCACCAACCAGCACCTCTAAAGGCCCCCACACACCGCCCAAGGCCGACTTCCTTATCCGACCACTCCGTCGCCTCCTGTCTGACCCGTTCGGTAGAACAGTCACACTGAAACACACCGCCCCGGCTACACAGCAGCGTATACGTTCTGCGCCTGCGTGAAATGCAATAAGTCTCCTAAACATCGGGTGGCGCTAGTCTCGTGCCAGTCACCCAAAACATAAAAACAGGAAATGACAGAACGGAGTGCGGACCGTAGCTTATCAGAACAAAGCACACACAGTGTTAGCTCAGCATTACTTGCGTGATGTCGTATTACGGTGGTCTCTCTTCCACCAGGGCAGCCAGCTGCTCCTCAAAGTCCTCGGTCCACACAGCCATGGCTTCCAAACATACGCTGGTTTATCCCCAAAATAACGAACGGTGAAGTGTTGTTTGTAACTCTGTGCCGTCTCTGTTTATGTGGTTTGTTTACCATCGTCACTTCCGCCGCCCCTCCCACACGCCGCGCTGATTCGCTGGCACACCGCCAATCAGAATGGTCACTGAACAGCTAGCTAACAACCAATCAGAGTATCCGACGGCGTCCAACCTCAGACGGGCGACTTCGCATGTTCAGTCGGAACAGAGCGCTTCCGAACAGAGCAGCTACGGAACTCGTCCGACTCTCTCCTAACGCTTCAGACGTCCGACGTCTGAGCCGGTGTGTGCCGACCTTAAAGCTCACTAAACCACTTTTACACCAAAATTAGCATGTTATTGTAAGTTTGTCATGGTGAGAACAGAGAAGGTGCTTTGATCGACAAGTTTATTACAGAAACTACCTGAAGTACCTGATTGCATTGAAACATATAAATACTCTTTATCATTGAGCTTGTGAATATTCTCATTCATCCAGGTCATTGGTATCTCAAGGAAATTGAATCGAATGCAACTGGATTTGGTTTTTGTCTTGAAGACGTTTCACCTCTCATCCGAGAGGCTTCATCATTATTTATTTGGGAGGACATTTAGATTTTGGACGTGATTTAAAATGATTTAAGCTTCGTGTCTTTTGTTACTGGTCCCAGATGTTGTGTACGTCGTGTTAACGTGTGTGTTTTGTGGTCGACAGTATAAGATCCTGAACGTGCCGCTGTCCTCCCACCTGGCGGCGAACCACTTCAACCAGCAGCAGGCGGAGCAGGAGGAGCGCATGAGGATGAAGAAGCTGACGCTGGACATCAACGAGAGGCAGGAGCAGGAGGACTACCAGGGTACGACGCCATCACCGAGTTTAATCATCACATTTCATCATCATGACACCTGACTTCACCACATCCACCGCAGATGGCATGTTCTTTGTTGACATGATAGAAACAGTGTTGATTGAACCCGAGTTTCCTCTGCGTGTGTGTTACAGAGATGATGCAGTCCCTCGCCCAGCGTCCGGCGCCGGCCAACACTAACCGGGAGCGTCGGCCTCGCTACCAGCACCCGAAAGGCGCTCCCAACGCCGACCTCATCTTCAAGACCGGAGGAAGGTGAGACGCGAGCCGCGATCACTGAAGGGCCAACACTCAAACAGACCGCAGAATGTGCCGGATGTAGGGCTCATTATCTGATCACTGTTTGCTCTGACTCCACCTCATCGGTGTCTCTTGAAACGGCGTGAGAAGTGCGATGAAAGAAAAGCGTAGACGAGGGACAGACCAGACAGGAAAGACGAGCGGGAGAGAGAAGCCAGAGGCATGACACGGAGTAGGCTAGAACAGGTCGAGACACAGCCAGGACTATAATTATCAGACATGAAGCTTCAGAAAGTTAGTGAAATAACACAGAAAAGGTTTTTGTTGATGAGTTTCCTGTTTTTATTTTGCACTTTTACCTGATTTTCCGGTGCTAAGAGTTCAAGTCAGATAATAATCTATATTTTTCTGTAAAAACTGGGAATATTTGGAAATAAAGATGACTTGAAGTTCGTACTTGAACATCAGCAGCACCGTTTGTGTCTTTTCTTGCGTCTGTAAAGTTGAACATCATGTACGTTTGAATGCACATGTGGCGTTTTGGTCAGTAGAAGTTAAATGATGAATGTAAAGTGGCGGAAATCTGTAACACATGACTCTGTTTTCAATTAATCTAATCACCAGTATATTAATAATTATATCACTTAATTCTTTCATTTTCATCACCTCCATTTTTATCAATTAAATGTTGTTGCTTCCTACCCTCGTTTTTAAGCAGCTTCTTTTCCTGAAACACAACAGGAGTTGGACTGTGAGTCGTGTGCTTTCATTGCTTGTGTTGAAGTTGAAGTCTCGGCTTCTTTAAAGTTATAATCTTGAAAGATTTACATGTGAATAAATATGTTAAGTTGCTTTCTATTGCTGACTGAGGTGACACAATGATGACTGAGTCGGGCCGACTGATGAAAGCTGTCGCATTTGCTGTAATACCAAAGATGTCCACTGGGTGTCGGTTGCGACTTTCCCGGGAAAATATCACAAATGACGCAGTTAGTGACGCGTTCAGCCAGCGGCAGGTGGTTCAAACGCGACATAACAGTTTTGTTTGTCCTGATCTCTGCTGGCATTGGGAGTAAACAGTTAACCTTTCCGTTAACGGCTGAGCAAACAAAGAAAAGACTGAATGAACTTAAAACAAAAAGGTGCAAATCGCTTTCATGTGATGTTGTGATGGAGACAAAGCTGACGACTGACTGATGTCACACAGGCGACACTGGATCTCTGGTGAGGTCCAACAAAACACCTGCAACTGTTGCTTCCGGGAATCTTTGAGTTTGTCACTTAAAGCGAAGCAGCGACTTCCTGAAAAACTTTATTAAAATGAGGACGGATGCAGCAACTCTACGGCTTATTTCTCACTTAAAGAAATAATCGACAAACTATTTTTGTAAACTTCCAAACCATGTTGGTCCAGTTTGAAGTCCAGGAGCAGGTGCGTGGCTCCCGTCCAATCACGTGCAGCCAATGAGTACGTGATCATTTCTGTCTGAGTCACATCACAAAGATTTTCATCGGCAGTGGCGGTTGTTCAGCTATGAAGACAACAACTCCCATGATCCCACGCTACGTCTGTCTTTTATTTTTGTTTTGATTTAAAGACCCCTAGTGGCCGAAATGATGTGCCTGCGTTAAAATATTATCAAAAACAGGGTTTGATTTTCATGAAAATCTGAAAGCTTCAGACTTGTGCTCAGCTCGTCTACAGTAAATGTCTGCTCTCTCCTCCAGGAGACGCTGATTGGAGTCTGGTCCTGGGCTGAACGAGCGAGCGAATGAACGAGCAAGAGAGTGAGAGAGCGAGAAAGAGAAGATCGGAAGGGGGAAACCGGTCTCGACGGGGAACGAGTCCTCCAGACGCCCACTGATGCCGGGACAGACCACACCCCCCTGACCTGAACACACACTCTTACCCCCACCGAGGGGCGCGAAGTCGAGGAGGAGAGGCAAAACCAGGAGCTGGGGTCAGAGGTCAGGGGTCGGAGAGACGGCTCTCTTTCTTTTTTGTCTGTTGCCTGAGATGACGAAAAAAATACACGACTGTCTGGACCAGAGAACGAACTATAAAGACGACTGAACACCTGACCGGCCGACTGAAGGCGAGACAGACAGGAAGTGGAGACGCATCACCTCCCGCTGAGAAAAAAAGGGGGACACATTTTTTAGGAGTTAAAAAACCTGCGAGTGGACAAAAACACGACATGAGACTAGAAAAAGGATGTGGATATTTTCGTTTTTGAACCCAGGAACACGTCTGTTCGGTCGACGCCGAGACGGAGACGAAGAGCGGGAAGCATAACACCACCTGTCCATGAACTGTTCGCACAGCGATGAAGAGGAGGATGAATCATGTGGTTGAAAAAAGACTGAAAAGTGGCTGATGTCAGAGTGGTGTGTCACGATCCGTCGACTGGTTTATTTCACTGTTGGATAACAACACTCATCAGCATATAAACTTTATTTTGTGTCTGTAATTTACTAAGAATTTCCAAGAAATAACTATAAAATCTGGCACTAATTGAATAGATTCTCAGTTTCAGTCAGCTTCAGTCCTCAAAGCTAAGCTAAGCTAAGCTAACCGGTTGGTGGAAGTATCTCCACAGACACGTCGGCGGTGTCGGTCCTCTCACGTTCGCAGCCGGAGGAGCTGCACACCAGCAGTGACGCATCACTCTGGATCAACACAAACCACCAGAACAAGAGTCGCTTTTTTAAACGATCGTCTTCATTCGGACTCCTGGAAAAGATCCGAACGCGTGATCCCTGATGGACACCTGGGTGTACATATTCTGCATTTTCTCTCTTTTTTTCAATCAAGAGCATCTACGAGTTAATTTTGAGGATATTCAGCTTGCTTTGATTTGAAGTTGTGAAGTACTGATGACGGATGGATAACCGCGTGCCTGAGAGTCCTGCTCAGCGACGATATTATTTTAGATTAATTTAACTGTCGAACTGTAGATGGATAAATATTCTCTGTGTTCTGCTGCATGGGCCTTTTTTTTCTGCACTGTCTCATCCTCCGTTGTAGTAAAGCGTCCTGCGGTGACTCTACGTTAGTTTGTCCGTGTCTAGATTCAAAACTGTTGCTCTTTTTCCTGCAAGCAAAAGAAAAAAACAGCTTTTACGGCTTTTTGTGTCTCGGCTCATGACAGACAGATGATCACAATAAATGTCTGAAGATTATCTCTGGTCGTCTTGTGTCTGTGGCGTTGTGTTCTGAGAGGGTGCGTCTGTGTGTCGAGGTTTAATTACAAGGCGGCCGAGCAGAAGTATTTCCTCATTTCCTGCACAGTCACTCCTCTAAACACGACATATGCTAAACATTGACCGAATTAACCTGTTTACCACCAACCTACACTATATATCAGACACTGGAACAGGCTGAGCTTGCTGGAATCATTTCTCGACTGTCTTGATTTTCTTGAACGTGGCTTTAAAATTAAAGTCAGATCAAGTAGATATCTTTCAAAATTGAGGTCTCGAGTTCAGAATTCCCTCTTTTTTTCTCCAAGGGAAAGAAAGGAATGATTTCAAAAGCTTCATATTTTTTATTTTGGGTGTCTACAAGAAAAACTTGTAAGAAAAGTACATTTTTCATGTTTTGGGGTTGTAGGACAGGTCAGCCACCATCCCAAAGTGTCAGGTTTGGTCGGTTTGGTACCTGAAATCAATATCTTTCTCATATTACATAATGTTGCTTTAACAGAAAGAAGAAGAAGAAAGAAAGCTGCGTTCATCCAGCGTACGTGGATTGCGGAAAAGCTGGAAAACCTGCATTTAAGTTGTCAGAAAGTGTTTCGCTTTTTGTTCACTCGTCTCAAAGTCGATGAGTTTTTTAATGGGTTTTTGGTTAAATGCCTGAAATAGATTTACACGTTTTGTTCTACGACATAAAGACACGTCAGTAAAAATACCCCACATTTGAATTAAAGAGCGTTTGCATGTCTGAATGAGGCCACAGAGGTCGTCGGGGACATCAGTCCGTCTCTTCGAAAGTTTAGATTTGCAACCCAGCAGGCAAAATCCCTCACTTCTCGTTGACCATATTTTACAAGGTTTTGTTTTTCTGACCTTCCCCGTGTATTTTTCACATTGGACCGCTTGTCCGTCGAACAGCAGCGACACAGAAGCAAACTGTGTGGACTGCAGACGGTTACATAAGACTTCAACACTGAGGCTTTCTTTACTGAAGAGTGCTGCTCGACCACTGCTGCTCTGAGAGAGCGTGAGGACGTCTGACATCCTCATTCACTATTGTTTCTATTAACGAGCAGACGTGTATCTCCAGCCTGTCTTTCTGTTTATGTTCTGCTTATTCCAAAGTTGTGATTCATCAAATTAGCTCAAACAAAGACCCCATTTAGTCGTGGCATCGACATATGATCTGTATGTGGATGTTGACTGATCCTCTGCGTCTACACCTGGTAATAAAACATGCTCTTGTTATCTCGATGGTGCCTTCATCATTGTGAGTCCACTCAGTGTTTCCTCCAGTGGAAGTTCAGATACTTGTGTAAAAGTAGAAGTACTGATACAGCTTCTTTACTCCAGTAAAAGTACTGATACAGCTTCTTTACTCCAGTAAAAGTACTGATACAGCTTCTTTACTCCAGTAAAAGTACTGATACAGCTTCTTTACTCCAGTAAAAGTACTGATACAGCTTCTTTACTCCAGTAAAAATACAGATACAGCTTCTTTACTCCAGTAAAAATACAGATACAGCTTCTTTACTCCAGTAAAAGTACTGATACAGCTTCTTTACTCCAGTAAAAGTACTGATACAGCTTCTTTACTCCAGTAAAAAATACTGATACAGCTTCTTTACTCCAGTAAAAATACAGATACAGCTTCTTTACTCCAGTAGAAGTACTGATACAGCTTCTTTACTCCAGTAAAAGTACTGATACAGCTTCTTTACTCCAGTAAAAGTACTGATACAGCTTCTTTACACCAGTAAAAGTACTGATACAGCTTCTTTACTCCAGTAGAAGTACTGATACAGCTTCTTTACTCCAGTCGAAGTACTGATACAGCTTCTTTACTCCAGTAAAGTACTGATACAGCTTCTTTACTCCGGTAAAAGTACTGATACAGCTTCTTTACTCCGGTAAAAGTACTGATACAGCTTCTTTACTCCGGTAAAAGTACTGATACAGCTTCTTTACTCCGGTAAAAGTACTGATACAGCTTCTTTACTCCGGTAAAAGTACTGATACAGCTTCTTTACTCCAGTAAAAGTACTGATACAGCTTCTTTACTCCAGTAAAAGTTCTGATACAGCTTCTTTACTCCAGTAAAAGTACTGATACAGCTTCTTTACTCCAGTAAAAGTACTGATTCAGCTTCTTTACTCCAGTAAAGTAATAGAGTACAGGCTCTGACATGTCCTCAGAGTATCAGAGTAAAAAGTCTCCCTCTGAAGGACATCTGTGGTCAAAGCTAACTGAAGCTCACGTCATATTAATATAATTCAAAGACTATTAAAGTTAAAGGTAGAATCAGTAGGATTTGTCCCAGCTGTTCCTGAACGCACCACAAAGACAGCTGATTGTTGAGTCTCATTCCCAGGACGTCAAATAGACACATGTTGGGTTGTAAAGCGTCCCGAGCAGCAACAAAGAGAGAAAATCAGAAACTCTCTGCAGATACGAGACACTAACACGCCTTTTCTCCACATTCCAGTCTCCCTCTCTGTCTGTTTACGTCTTCTTACCCTTTTAAAATCAGTCTTGTGATGTTGGGAAAGTGCTGTGCAATGACACAAAATACAAATAAACCGTAATTCCTTTCACATGTATTCAAACTAAAATAAGGAGCCTGTTCTGAAAATGTAAGGAGGAGAAAGTTCGAGGGACACTTGATGGCTTAAAGTATGTCTTAAAATTTTGAAAATCATATTAAAGCAGATCTGAGACCTGCGACACACAAACTAAACACCTCATCACATCCAAAACATCCTGTAAGTTTCCACTCAGGTGAAATATTTCACCGACGTGGCCAATCATTGAACAGCACCTGCTCATTCGTTACATTCCAGAGCTAATCAAAGAAAAACAATTACACAGAAGTTACTTTACTCTGTTTAATGATCGACAGACATTCAACATTACATATATTAAGCTGTTTTTTTGGTTGTTTTTTTTACAATGTGGACAAAGTCAGAAGGTTTACCAGGCTGTAGCAGCAGTTTTCACATGACCACTAATATTCCCATTCACCACACGTGGACGCACTTTATTTAATCCCTGTTGAAGGCTGTGTTATACAGAATGTCGTTATAAACTGTATGTATGCACCATGAGATACTTCATAATGACTGTAGCTGAACTACAGAGGAACCGGAGTCTATTTAAACAAAATTCACAACAAAAAAACAAAATGTTCACACAAGACGAGAACGTCTGCGTGAAACAAAATATACTTCATGAGTGACTGCAGGTGAACTACAGCGGCCGGAGTCTATACAAACGCACACATACATACACACACATACATACTTATACTGCCACAACAGTTAAATAACACACTCGCAAAGTAATCGACAACAGCTCGAAAAGGAATAAGTAACCCGGGATGTATTTCTAGCCTCTGTGGTTTTAGTGCTTGTGTTTTGTACAATGCCATGTGCTCGCCCATCCCTAAAGACTGAATTTAAAGTATTCCCTCTGCGTAGTAAAAAAGTAAAAGTCCTGCCCACAAAACCCAATTCCACAGTCTGTGGTTTGGTGTGGGAGGTTTGTCCGTGGAGTAAAAATATCCTGCAGCTCAGCTCGGCTTTTGCATCTTTCAAGAAAAAAAAAAAACCTCTCAGACTCTCGGTGTTACTCCAGGACATCAGATTTGAGAGAATAAATGGACATATTAGTTTCCATACTTTGACTTTGAGCATCTTGATTTTCACTTTCACGCCTTTGCTCATATAGTTTTGGTCATTCCAGAAGTGATAAATTGCTCGAGAGGAAAAGTACTTTCAAACAAAGTGCTGACAGAAGAAGACACACGCACTTAAATGCCCCAAGTCGGTAAACAAACCAGTGAAACAAAGAAGAGATTCCCATGTAACAGGGGTGATAAAGACTTCACAGCCTGCGTATGAACATTAATTTCACTCAACAAATATAACTTAAACTGCACACAGAAACAAATGTTGGGAGTATGTGTGAGATTTGGATTTAACGATTTATCTTTTTTTTTAATGGCTAAATTTCTCTTGTGCATAATCAGCTGCTCATTTTGATTGGAAGGTGGTTTTAAAGTAGCTTCCTGAAGCTAAAAATTTTTTTTTTTTGCCAGGACCGGATCAACCTACTCAGGGGTCCTGGGGCAAAATCTAACTTTGGGCCCCCACTGGCCCCCCCAGGGTTGATACGCCTGACTACACATATATATCTCCTGCCAGAGCCCCAGAAACCATTTCATTATGGACTAAGAACATGCCCCAAGGTTGTGGCAACACATTTGTGGCAATTTAAGGTAAAAATTGATTAGAAAATTTAAATAATAACCATTTTTTTAACTAGATGGTTGCAAGTTAATGTCCAAAAAGCAAAATAACATACATTTTTTCATGACATTGCCTGTACCAGTGATATAATCTGCTTAAAAATAGATTTTATTGAGTCTCTTTGAGTTCTGATTGGACAAAAACTTATAATATATTTTTTAATTTTGGCACTTCTAGCACCAACTTGATATTTCTGGGGGTTCGCAACTCAACCGGGAGTACCGGGAGCTTCTGGGGCCCCGGAGGGTCTGAGGCCTGCTTCTCCTGGTTTATAGTCCAACCTAACTTATAATATATAAAATATAAAATCCTAGTAAAAATCAATTTAACCTTTATTCTCTGCCCTTTTCAAA
This sequence comes from Lagodon rhomboides, assembly GCA_039737535.1. Taxonomy (NCBI): domain Eukaryota; kingdom Metazoa; phylum Chordata; class Actinopteri; order Spariformes; family Sparidae; genus Lagodon; species Lagodon rhomboides. The sequence goes on along the minus strand of CM077805.1, from coordinate 2,850,813 downwards.
AATAGCATCTCAAGGCAAAGATGATGTCAGTTTGTCCCATTTGGAGTTTAAGTTGACCCAGTTGCACAATCACCGACCTGCTGTGATGTGTATCAATCCACTGCTGAAAATAGTCCCCAATAAATACACTATTTACTCCTGTTTGAGTAACGTTTGATAAAAACTACAGTGCCCAGCAGTACCACAGACAAGGTAGGGAAGACAGCAACTATTTGTAAACACTTACAATTTCTTTTTTTGTTCTTTTTGTGGGATTTGTTGACAATAACAAAAATACCAAAATGCTTCTCGCCGGAAGTCGATCAGCATCAGCTTGTTCTAAAATGTCTTGTGCAGAGGTATAAAAACGTCTTGTAACAGATGCAACGTGAAGCAGTTTTGCAGACTCGTTACTGAAACAGTGTCTCGTGTTCACAAACTGAACTGTGTCACACTTGTTTGTCAGTTTTTTATGGCCAGGAAGTGAGAACTGGGTGTGCGGGTCTATTGTTGGATCTCCATTCCTCTGTAAAAGTAGGTCTCTATCCAACCACACCTCACAGTCATAAATGAGGAAACTTCTAGCATTCCACCTCCACCAGCAGGTACATACTAGCGTTTCAGGCTCGACAGGTGGCGTTTCAGAGCTTATCAAGAGTCTTTCAGCAGCCCCAGTTTCCTCAACGCCTCCCTGCGCGATTCGTCCGTCGCGCCCCGTCCAGAAAACTGAACAGTGATGCCTTGGGGACGAAACATGGAGCCGGGTCTCCGGGATTTGTGTTCAGGGGGCGTGGCACGCTGCTGGGTTGGAACAGCGCCGTGGTAGGAGTGTCGAGGAGGTCTTGGGGCTGGGGTCGGAGCTGGAGCTTTGAAACTCTTTGCTGGACTGTTTGAAGAGCGATTGAACCCAGCGGAGGGGTTTATGGTCAGGGTCTTTCCACCGTAACTGTTGAGCTCAGAAGGTCGTGCCTCTGATCTGGCTGGCAAGGTCTGGCTCTTGTCGATATGGGAGCTGAGGATGTCTGGAAGGTCGCTCCTGTTCACGGCTACGGGAGCAGGAGTAAAGACTTTGGATTTTCCTCCGTAGTTGTTGAACTCACTGGGATGAGCCAGCGCAGGTGGGAGGACTTTGGGTTCGTGGGTCACCGGAGAGGTTGCCTGTTCGCTCTTGGTGGAATGAGACGGGTGGACCACAATGGATTTCCCTCCGTAGCTGTTAAATTCCACTGAGGAGACCTCAGGTGGAGGGGAAATAGATGCCTTGTGCTCCAGAGGAGGTGGATAGTAGCTGTTCTGTGTCACTGTAGAAGGCGAGGGGCTCAACTGAGGGCTCCTATCTTCCAGGCTCCTGAGGGAATCTGTCCGAAGGATCTCTGACTTTCTATCGGCATTAATGTGGATCTGGCGTGGTGGTTGGGGGTTTCTATCTTCCAGGCTCCTGAGGGAATCTGTCCGAAGGATCTCTGACTTTCTATCGGCATTGATCTGCATCTGACGTGGTGGTTGGGGGTTTCTATCTTCCAGGCTCCTGAGGGAATCTGTCCGAAGGATCTCTGACTTTCTATCGGCATTGATCTGCATCTGACGTGGTGGTTGGGGGTTTCTATCTTCCAGGCTCCTGAGGGAATCTGTCCTAAGGATCTCTGACTTTCTGTCGACATTAACATGGCTCTGATGTTGTGTCGTAACATCGACTTCTGGCAATCTGGTGCTGGTTTCTGTTGTTTGGGGAACACTGGCCTCCAGAGGTTTGGCACTTGTTCCTTCACCGGTTGGAAGATTCAGAGTGGTGCCATCAGGGGTGATGAAGAGGGATGTACCACCAGACATGGCGCGATTCCTGCTCAGACCCAGCTTAGACAGCGCCTCCATCCTGGATTTGTCCGGTGAGGGGTCCTTGAAGGAGATGCTGCGTGTGGGAATATTTCGAGTCTTCTGCTCCATGGCCTGCTGGGAAACATCCTGCAGCAGAGGGTGTGGCCCCGTTAGATTTGAAAGCATCTGTGCCCGTCTCTCCTGGATGTTAACATTAGCCATCGACTGGTTCTGGTGCTCCTTGCTGCCAAGGATCAGACTGATGTTGGAGGGAAAGCGGGTAGGCTTAGCAGAGGTAGGTGGACCCTGTTTGACGGGAAGATCTGTGCCGTAGCTTGGTGGCTTTTCCACCTCCAGGCTGCTTCTGCGAAGGAGTGTGGAGGGCAGTACATTGGACGTTCCCCCTGCCTGGTTCTCCGCAATCTTCTGGGCAATCAGGACCGGGGTGGGGATGCAGCCTGGCGGGTGGTAGGCGGAATGGCTGTCTGTGGGCCCGTAGTTGCCACTTGGTAGGGGAGGGTTGTACTCCGAAGGCAAGTTGTCTATCACATCACGCATTGGCTTGATCTCAAAGTGGCTTTCAGGGGTCGGCACCATGCTCTGAAAGTCTGGAAGGAAGAAATTGCAAAGTCAAAATCTGGAAAAGACAACAAACTTCAGTCCCATCTAGGGTCGTAGTTACTACGAAGGACACTGGAGTCATATCTTGGATAGTTTTTTGGAAGGAATCTGGGGGTTTTAGCAACCAAGGAGAAGTTGATTGTTGAGTCTCATTCCCAGGTTGTCAGGTTCCAATGCTTTGGGTTGGTGGCTCAGTCCGAGGCCCAACAACAAGGTCAGGCCAAAACGTTGGTATATGACGACTTTGGAACGAGACTTAAAAAATCAATATCTTTCTCTAGAATCTCTAATGACTTCAGGCCAATAAATAAATAAAGGTTTCCATATTTCTACACCAGAATTTAAATCCTGACCAGAATGAGAAGGGCTTTGATGGTGGGAATACTTTTATATAACATTTGTACGCTACCTGGATTGGTGGGATTGAAGATCATCTCTCTGGTCGGCACCAAGTCCGGTTCTGGTCGCACCAGATCTATAATATCCTCTTTGGGACTCAGAGAACTCGCCAGAGGAGAGGAAAGAATGACACCAGGCTTGGGACTCGAGGTAGGAGGTCCATCGACCTCTTCGAAAGGACCGGTACCGATCGCGGGGGGCTTCACCTGTCCGACCCTCGGGTCGTTCTCTTCCAGACTCTCCTCCAGCGAGTCGATAGTTTCCTCAAAGAATTGGAGGCACTCCTGTTCCTCCCGGCTCAGAAACTTCAGCGTATCATCTTCCTATCGAGGCAAAGAGACAGCAGGAAACTAGTTGACATTGTGTGTTTTCATTCTGTTTTTCTAACATTTTAAAAACAACAAATGTGCACTTATTGCTAAAAGAGGCTCAAGCTAACAGGTCCCAGACAAAATGTCATCAGTCACACAGTTGATGTAGAAGAAATTTAAATAAAGGAACACGATTGTTCTTGTTCTTGTGGACTGTTTAATTCTAATTTAGCCTTTTTTAGCTGCCTAGCTTACTTGAACAAGCAACAGAAGTTAAACGTATGCTCTATTGTTTGTATTTTCAAACAGTATGCTTCATTTTTAGCATTTAAAGAGAAAAGACTAACTTGTAATCTCTCCCAAATTCAGTAAAGAGCTGGACAGAGCCGCTAACGTTAGCATTTACTCGTAACGTTGGCATGGAAGCACCAGGTTAGTCTTCACTCCCATCTTCATCTTTGAACTCCATGTTCCTAACTCTGACTTTCTTCATACAGTAGTCATGTGTACGCGGTGAACACAGGCCTGTTTGTTCCTTCATCCCAACCCTCCAAACTTCTTTCCCACCCTATATTTAGCTCAAATGCCCCTCTCTTCTGCTGGTTACCTGCCCCTCCCATCTGTGCTTCACCTGTCCGGCTCCACACAGTGCTGCCACTGAAGAATGACACAATGGGCTATCCAATGACGGCGCTCTGTGACTATTGATTTTACTGCTCCACTTTGAGCTCTCTTTCAGTTCTGATAAAGATCAAGTCCACCTATTTAAGCTAAACCACATGGCTGTAGGCAGTAAGTAATCCTCAGTAACAATGTGTAATGGACTTAAAACAAGCAGTGGTGGAAGAAGGACTGAAGTTAGAGCCACGAAGATAAAAATACTCCATTACGTAGAGCAAAAATATAAATTTTAAAACTTGTAAGAGCAAGAATTTGTAGTAAATCAATTACAAACTGAGGTTAAACCAAATAATCTTCACTCAGATTCGACTTTATAGCTTTTTCTGGAGCTTTCAACCACCTCTATATCTGGATTTACAAAAAAAGGAACTAATTATAGCTGTCGGTTCAGTAAAGTTGTTAAAAAATGTAAATTAACTACACTGCCTGGTTTGTTCTCAGTGCAGAAAAACAGTTACTGCAACTAAAATCAAATGACCTCATATCATTAACTTGATGTAATTAGGTTTACATTATATTGTGACTAAACTTGTGGTTTAACATTTCATTTTGTGTACAATTTAAACAAACGAGCTATGACCTTGGGAATAACACATATTTGCTTTCTTGCTGAGTTATAAGATCAAGTCAAGTTTATACAATATATATGAAGATACAGCTAGCAGCTGGCTAATTTAGCTTAGCATATAGACTAGCAATGCTGCTGTTTCTTGCTAACAAGCAGACTGAACTAACTATTCATAACTGGTGCAGTGAATTAACAATTTTAAGGCAAATGTTAAATAACTACTGTGTTTTTTAGGTTTTTCAACCAGACTCCATTGAAAAAAACAGCGTTTTTAGCGTGGCTACAGCGACAATTTCTGCTCAACAAGGTGGTAAACAAAAAATCACATCATGTAAATGATCCCTCCAGCGATAAACCTTTTGGTTTGAGAGCAAGATATTTGTTTTTGTTTAACCAAAAACATCTGTTTAATCGCTTTAATCAAAACCACCAGACTCCATTGAAAAAAACAGTAATTTTACCTCACAGCTAAAGTGACAAATTCAGCTTATAAAACGGGTTCAAATAACATCTTTTCAGATCAATTTGGGATATCAGGGCTTATGGAAACTTGAATTACGAGCTGTATTTTGCCATTTTATCATTTTATCAGCTGTTAGGAAAATGCTGCAAGATCCAGAAATGTTTTGTGGACTAAGAAACTTCACCTGACTTGACATCAGCATGGAGGGGAGTAAATGATGACTGAATTTTACATTTTTGTTTTTTAAGTACAGTACTTGTACAACAGAGTGTTTGACAATGAAGTGTTTTGATCGCCGGCCGTGTTTGACTACAATTACACGGCCACCAGACCGAAGGAACCTGCTTATTTGAGCTATTTCAAGGTGATGACCTTCAGCTCGTGGTCGACACGGCAAACAGGGTTTGTTGCTGACACGAGCGTCACGACAAGGTTACTGAGAGGAGGCTTGTTTTGCTTCACACACAAAGACACCTGCAGCAACACCCAACTGAAACCAGCAGGAGCTGAACACTGATCTGCTGGTTTCAGCTGCAGTGAATTATGTCTATTGTCGTAAAGCAGCTCAGGAGCTAGAAAACTGCAGCTTAACCGGTTCGGCTGCGCTGAGCGTTGATAATGAAAGTCATCCCCAAGGCATGAGGAGGGATTAAGTTGTTAAGCAGGTGTAATTTCTCAGCGACTGGGAGCATTGTGTGTAAACACAGCACGGAGCTGCAGTCAATGTGAAGTACAGTTTGAGTTATCAGCTGTTCATCTGATACGCTCACTGGGTTTACTGTGTTTAAGAAGACAATAGAACAAGACGACTCTATTCTGAGTGCTAACGGACAAATGATGTGTAATTACACAAACCTGTGTCCCTCATAAAGCACCACACTGTGAAGAAATCGGTTCAAAACAGTAATATTCTGGCAGCAAGGGTGCCAAAAACTACTGTAAAATAAGAGATAATAACTGTTTTGATTAATAAATGCTTTAATTTTACATGAGATCTTGTCTATTTTCTGTCTTTTAATGATTAATTAAAGAAATTTACACATAAAAACACTGAAATTACCTTTAAATATGATTAAATACTTGTACAATACAAGAATTAATGTAATTGTAAATATACAAGATATATGTCATCATAACACCAACAAAAATTCTACAGAACCAATAATTCTGTTGATCAATTTTTCGCTAATTTTATATGACTGTTTAAAACAATATTTGTGAAATTATGATACATTTTAGTCGTGTTTTGTGTGGAGAAAAGTACATTTAAATAAATAAATAAAATAATAAGAATAAAGAAATAGAGAATAAACTCTCTCCCAACTCTTCTAAAGTTCACGAATTAACATGTCACTTCTCCACCAGACTCCATTGAAAAAAACGCTGATTTTATCTCGCAGATTATCTTAAAAGACAAACAAAAGAAAAAACTCACTAAAACTGTCTTGGGAAATAAAAAGTGACATTGTCTGATTATCACCAAACTAAATCAAAAAGCAAACACCAAATTTTGTACTAATCCTTTAATGAACACAGGAGGTCTTTGATTAAAGCTGCTATTTGATTTAGTTAATCTTTTTTTTTATATATTTGCAGTAACTTTGTCATTTCTGCATGTGTTTTATGTTTGAACGAGGCTGTTAAAGAGCTCAGCGGACAGAAGATCTCCAGTCAAGTATTGATTAACGTCTGTGGTTTCCAAACACTTACGCCTGGCCCGGAGCTGCGACCTGCGCCCCCGTTGATCCCGTAGTGGAGCTGAGGGTTGGCGTGCAGACGGAGGTCCATGGTGCAGGGGTCACAGGTCAGCTGGCATCTGTGTTCCTGGGCGGCACTACGACGAAACGAGCATCACATCCGGCGTCGCTCTGGAGAATCATCTAATCTTCTGTTCAGCGAGAGCCTGGAGACACAGAGGAGGGGCGAGAGGTCAGGCAACACGATCCTGTCCAGGTCACTCAAGGTCAAAGTGTGATGGAAAGAAGGAAGCTTTGCCTCTTAGGTGGAACTAACGAGCCTATCGAGTGTTTCTTTGTTTAAATCAACTATTTAAAAGTTCATCGATTCCCTCTGAAATGTCCAAAATGAGTAAATGTACTCAGTTACTTTCCACTCGTGCTCAGAGGTTTGAGCGCCGCAGCAGAGAGACACCTGACGGACCAGTTCACCAGGAACCGGGAGCTGCAGAACCAGCTCCTGCAGCCGAAACCACTGAGCACATTCCTGTCTAACACCGCTCCGATAAAAGAATTCAGAAGGAAGAGAAAAAAGTTTCCTCGTTGAGGTCTGAGGCCAGAAAACAAAGACTGAGCTGGCAAGAAAAATAAACAAGACGAGGAGGAAATGTTAGAAACCTGACCCGGTCTGGGTCCACGGGTCGGTAACACAGTGAAGTGATGAGTTAAATTTACCCATTTTTTTTCTCCTATAAATATTGTGATAATATCGTTATTGTGAATTCTTTAGGACACTTTATTGTGTAGATTGTAGTGTATAGAACAACTTCATGAGGTGCTGGAGCTTTTTGACCTCTTCAGACCTTCTCCCTTCTTCTTGGAAGTCGGTGAAGTTGTGCCAGAAACTCTTCTCTGCTCCTAAATTTGTCTTTTACTCATCTTGGTTCAGTTTTAGAGAACAAGGTTACATTTACGCAGCCGTTCTGTTGTTATTCTTGTAGTTATTCAATGATTGTTCTTATTCTATATTTCTGTTTCTGTTTTCGGGTTATTCACCAAAACTGATAAACGGTTATCTTTGACAAAAATGTATCCAGCAAACCTTGTACTAAAACACAAGAAGCTTCTCTTAAAAAGTTCACAAATTCATTGTAAGCTGCAAAAATCGATGTGCATTTGACAGACAGAACTGCAAAAGATGCACTCGTCTTTATCGTGACTTTATATTTTGTTTTATAGCACATTTATCTTTGCATTCTTCTTATAAAGTACTGCATAGTTTTACTTCTTCTGGCCTTCTGAAGGCAGAAAGATCAGAACTGATAGAAGTCAAATTGATTAGACTTCTTTTTTAATGTTTAAATACTGAATAACTGCAGTTTAGTTTGGAACGTATGAAACAATACTGCATATTTTAAGTGTCACCACATATTTTATACATTGCAAAAAACTTTCAGTTCTCTGTGTTCTGTGCATTTTCCATATGTAGAGAAACAGGTGATGCCAGGTCTGAACATTTTGTTATGCAAACTGATTAATCCACATATTTAGCTTTTCTTTTTTTACTATATAACATTATATTTTTCAATATTTAGCCTTATATTTCCATGGATGTTCACACTGACATAAATGTAGTAGTGGTATTTCCATGTAGAATAGCGTTACTAGAAGGATCGAGAGGACTATTACAGACACATTACAGTATCTTGAAGTGAATAAAAGACTCTAAATCCACTTTACATTTGGAAAAAAAACGTGCGTAAAATGAAATTCTCCACATATTTTGACACAATCAGACTCACCCATCACCTCCACAGATCCGTCATCATAAACTCAGCCAAGCTCCAGTGTTTCTCCTTCAGAGTAAAAGCACCAAAGTTGATCTCTTGTCTTTGTTGTAGCTGGTTTCGTCTTTAAAAGTCCGGTCCGCGGTCGCGCTCCTGGAGCTCCCTGTGCGTAATGACACCACGGCGGCACTTTACGCACCACTTAAAGCCACGAGGAGACTCCACCCACAGCGTAGAGGAGGGTGTGTGTGTGTGTGTGTGTGTGTTTGTATGCGTGTGTGCTGTCATTCAGGTGTGTGACACAGTGGAAAGTTATCACACACACACACACCTCAGTTTCATTGGGATGTGTTCAGGAACAGTGGGACATTTGACCTTTACTCTGTTTTGCTATTTAACTGGATTGACTGGAGGATTTTTTGTCCCTGAGTGATCACTTTTGTTTCTGTAACAAATAACAAAGAGGGTTTAGAGAAGCTATAAATAGGTCAGTTGTTGCAAATAACATGTACATTGTACACTGTGAATGTACATTCATCAAACCATGTTGTCTCACACTGAAGTTCAAAATAAAAATTCACAAAATCATTGTTTTTTTCCTTGGAAGTGGAAGACATTTCTCCACTTTCCCTCAATAATAATAGACAAAAAACAACAACAACAACCTGTGCTGTGATTTAGAGTTTATAATGCAAAACTTTAACTTGTAATAGAGTATTTTTATTTTTACATCAAAGTATTGCAATTTAGTACAAAATCTGAATACATCTTCCACAAAAATATGATTTGATGAGCATGTTGAAAGATATTTTTAGATTAAACCATCATCTTTATGGAGGAATGAAATTGCCAAAATAAAAAATACATAAATAAATAAATGACTCAGCAATTAAACAGATTAGAATTCCATTAAATGCTCAAAAAAAAAACAAAAAAAAAAAAAAAAACACTAAAGGCATCAATTTATTTATAAAATGTTCACACATTTCTATTTAATTTGCTTTTGTATCATATACCTTGCATTCATTTATTTATTTCTGCTTCAATGTGCTAGTGAGAGAGTGTCATAAATAAATACATTTAACAATAAATACATTATAAAGATTAAATGTGAAAGTAAATAAATAGGGGAAATAATACAAAGGTAAAAAGCTACAGGAACACTTCTGTTTAGTATTATTTCTGTTGTATTTAATGTCATATTAATATATTTATTATCATCATTTATTTTTTATTTCATATAAAGTAATTGCACTACTTAAAACAAAGTATACCTGTTAAGACTTCAGATGATGTAGTTAAATATTTGACAAAGGGTTTTAATAATGAATGAATGACTTCACAATGACGATTTGTTTGTTGATGGCGCCCCCTGCTGGCTGCAGCCCGCTGGAGCTCATTCCTTCATACAGCGTTCAGGCTGTGAGTGAATATTTTGACATCTAGATTCTTTTTATATACAGAGACATGACATATATATATTTTAATAATTCAGTGTGATTTATACTTCCTGAAAATATTATTATCTCTGATGTCCATCACGAATAAATGTCCATAAATCCGCTCAGAATTTATAGAAAAAAGACGCTGCAGAACTTGCTTGAGAATTATAACATTTTAAAGTTTTCTTCATTACTAAAGTAATCTAGTGACAGTTATCCATATATCAATGGATACACTGCAAACAGGAAGTGCTAATTGCTAATTCGGCATACTTTTAATGGAGCTAATTTGCCAAAATGTAAACAGAACTAGGCTTATAATTACCTTTTTTGCGTTTTCCTATATAGTCTTTCCTTGGTGAGGTGCAGTGAAAGGATAAGAAAATATGGAGGGAGTTTTGAACTAAAAACTTGATTTGACTAAGTCTGCAACTGACGTCATATATAAGCTTCAGATAAACTTTTAAATATATATTTTACAGACCCCCATCACTTACATAAGAGTGGCTTAAGAAAACGATGTTTTATTGATCAGAGAAAATGAGTACAAGTTATTTTTGTCGTTAAATTTAATTTATTTTTTACATCATCCTCATGTTGTCTCGCTTTGTGACAACAACTCTAACTACTGTGTCAAACTATTCAATTATCTAACTGTGATCTCTTCACCGGTGGAAAAATGTCACTAGTGTTGATCCCAGTACAGTCACCACAGAAACCAGTAACCACACCTGGAAAAGGAATAATTGGAATTGCATGTTTACTTTGTCAATGAGTAACGAGTGATAAGTGATCTATTATCTTGAGCTCAACACTGACTGAGCGTTCAGACAATCCAGCTATTCATTGAGGGATTTATGGAAAGTTCCGCACAAATCATCGTATTTGTTTACATGTTGCTCCATCATTTTTAATGTTATGAAATCCTCTGTATGTCCTGAGATTATTCTTTATACCTATGACTTTGTAAATATTCCTCTGATATCTCCCTTTTATTCTTATAATAATCATATAGAACTCAGTTTTGTGTGTTGTTTTTATACGATATATATTTACTTTACACTCTTTAATATCATTTATATTTAATTTCTAAACACTTCAACGTGCAGATTTAATACATTAATATTACTTACCTGTAGAACATATGTGTGCATACATAGAAGAAAACACCTTGGGTATATAAATAGTTCAAAATGAGCTCCACCTCAACCAACTACAGCAGTAAAATCCTGATTTTACATTAATACATGAATCATAATTATGTAATGACGTCATATATAATAGTATAATAGTCACAGGAGACATTTTTAATCACATAGTCCTGCTTATACCTTTTACTCAAGTTACATTTTCAATATCATAATTATTTTTACATTGTGGTTTTAGCGATTTTACGAAAATAAATGATCTGAACACTTCCTCCAGCTCCGGTGTTGACTCCTGCATTCATACAACCGTCTCATTTGACTAGAATGAAGCATAAAAACGTTGCAGTGATGATTGTGTAGTTTCCGAGTGGTCCCTGAACGCACCTCCCGTCAGTTACCTGCTCCGCTCTGCGTCAACAGCCGCTCCAGTGTGTTTGTTTCACGGCTTGGCTCGGCGCGTTACCCGGAGGAGGACCGACCAGCCCGGCTGCTGTCCACACAGAGGTCCGGTGAGTCCCCCGCTAGCGTGTTATTAACGTTAATGTTGTTATTATTATTATTAGATAAGTTGCGGGGAACTTGCCCAGCCCGCTAGCTAGCGTAGCTACATGCAAATGCACCATTACGTTTATGCGCCCATTATCGGACACTCAACCGTTTGTCGCACCTTTTCTCTTATTCCTCGCAACCACACACTCTGTCTGTGTTTAACCAAAAGTATCCATCATTTCAGTCAAATGTATTGACGATACATCCTCTTATTTTGGGTCTATCAGTTATATTAGCAACCCGTCGCTGGGCTGTGTGCGGTGGCCGATAATGGAAGCAGGGTTTCCCCCCCATCATGCGAATAACGGAGATATTAACGTTCTGGAAGAGAAACACAGCTGCGTTGTTTTTGTGATTGTTCTGACACGATCAGCTGGTTTATTTTTCTTTTCCTAACATTAATGTCACAGCCAGCAGAAATGCTACCACACGCCTCTGAATGAAGCTGATGTTAGCTAGCAGCTAGTTAAATAAATGCAAATGTATCGCTTACATTAGCTCGATTTAGCATCGAAACCTAAGATGAAACACACTGATGAAGCTGCTTTCATGCATCTTTCATGCGTGCAGAGTCAGATAACACCCGTTAGCTTTCTAACATTAGCCGGCTGCCCCCCCTCTGTGAAGCAGCGTTAGCCTATTAGCCCGTTTGCTACATTCACAAATGCTAGCTAGCTAGCGGCTAATGGAGTGCTAGCTGTCACTCCGCCCTGAAACAGGTGCATTCCTGCTTAAAATCGCATCCTGTCCACAATGTTTGGGTCATATGAGGACACTAATTCAACGCGAGGTTGGACTTCAGTCTGTCAGCATCCACATAACATAATAGTGAGCTTCAGCAGGCTGTTTGTGCAGCGAGCGTTTTAGCTTGAAATCATGTGAATGAACAGAGAGGCTGTTGTCAGACTAAACTCAGTTAGTGTTTGTTGCAAACGCTGCAGTTCTTGTGCAAAAAGCTCAGTGTCAGCTCTCAACAAGATAAATATTAAGTGTTTCTCATAGTCCTACAGATCAGACAGAGTGATGGGTTTAAATCATCACCACGGTTTGACTACAGATCGATTCAAATAATCATAAATCACAACAAAAACAATCTGAAGTCCCTCCTGTGAAAAAATAAATCACTGATAACCAGAGTTTGTTAATAAGAATGTAGTAGAAATGTGCATCTGTAAAGCAACTAAAGACTATTTTCATCATAGATTAGTTCAGATTTTGTTTTCCTGAAGAATGGATTCTTTATTTATTCTATTAAAATGTCAAAAAATATTGTTTTCTAACCACATCTGAGGATCAATGCAGGAAATGTGCGTTTATCGTCCAATATATTGATATCAGAATATTGCACCGTCTAATACAGGTGGAGCAGTGATTGAGGCCGATATTCATTTTTTTTTTTTTTGTCAGATAAAATAAACGAATGTAAGAAGCTCTGATGCAGCCTCGTTCACACAGTGTCCTGCCCACAACATTATCTAAACAGTCACACGTTACAGTGAACTGTTTATAAACACTGAATAATGAGAAACTGCAGTGAAACTAGTAACTAAATGAATCAATCAAATTTTGATTTCTGATTCTCGGTATAGGCCTGAAAAAGGCATATCGGTCGACTCCTACTCTTGGATATCGGCATTGGCCCCAAAAATCAAGTATCAGTCGTCCCTCGACTTGGTAATTAATTGAGTGATTGTTGCAGCTCCTGTATTAATCTCATGATGATGCTTTCAGCTGAATCCCCTCAGGCCAGCGTCCTAATATGATACTCATATTATGGTAATGATGGAAAAGCAGTGCTCTGTACTTCAGATCTCTCAGATGCTTTAGTGTTTTATCCTTGTCTGTATTCTGCCAAAATGCCACCAACGAAATTATGAGCGACTATCTGATCAAAGAATAGTGTTCATTTCCAACCTCTGATACTAACTCTGATACAGTATCCAGTCGAGGGAGATGTGAGGACACATCAAATCATATCTATATATTTCATTTTTTTCTGCTCCAGTCTTTTAATTGAGAGTGGGCGGTAGACAGATGACAGGCAGTGAGGCAAAAGAGAGACTGAGTCGTACCGGGGATGTGTTCGACCCTCAGGGAACTCCAAAAAAGATCATTTCCATCATTTATAAGTGAAAACATTTCAAACAAACTCGTCAGGGTGTGTGTACAGTGCAGCATGTGAGCAGTGAATGTCAGTCCAGTAGCTGAATGGCAGCCGGTCCATCACACAGAGAAGCTGTCCACATCAGGAAAGTTCAAACAGCTGATCGTTCATGCTTTCTGATTATTTCCGTTAATATTTGCCGCTCTCTGTCGGGTTCCCACATCAGTTCTGCGTGCTGTAAACACACGGGACGAGCCGTTATCAGGCGGCTGGAGTAACTGGATCCATATCCAGCACCCCTCAGCGTGTCGGGTTACTGTGGGCTCTCCAGGACCGGTCTCCATGGAGACGGGCAGAGGGGGCGAGGGAGGGATTGGCTGGCTGGTGTGAGGCGGGTGGGGTTTCACCTGAGTTTGACTGACAGATGCGAAGCTGCACGCCAAGTTTTAAGACTGTTTACACAGAAACTGATGTGTGATCGCCACAAAAATTAATAATTAGTTTTTATTGACAGTTATTAACAGAAGACGGAGGGACTTTGACATGATACTGATCTGAGAACACACACAGACTTTTTACATAACCTGAGGGAGTGACGCGAGTTTTTCTGAGTCACACCGTCTTTATTTAATTTGTCTTCAGGTCTCTGAATTCAGCTTTTGTATATATGCTCAGTGAAGGAACACACCTACTTAGCACACACTCGCAGACACACACCAGGCTGAGCAGGTGTGACCGGTGTGCTGAGGCAGCAGAAACAAAAGGTAGACTCACAACACGGACAGAGACAAAGAGTTGGATTATTTCAGGAACATGACGATAATGATGATGATGCTGGTGATGGTGATGGTGAGGGAGGATCTCTGGAATGAAAATAGACCTGATGTTTTGTTGTCGGTCACTCCGGCGTCACCTGGGAACTTCCTGTTTCTGTCCGTCTGCTGGAGTTTGACCCAGAGAGTGAAGCCAGTGTGTGATCTGCCGTCATAAAAAGTGTTGTAAGCTGCTGGGAGTGGAGCGAGGATGGAGGAGGTGCCGTCTGTGGGACTGTAGGAAGATTTAGAGCCGATATCTGCTGAGTTTTATCTCAGACGGCCTGGATGTCGGCTGCGGGAAGAAAAGAAATGTCGAGTACTGCACAATTTAGAGCTCATATAGTCGTCTCCAGAATGAGAGCCATCACAAGTAGAAAATAAATAAACATATCCTCTCTGTTTCCCTCTCAGGTGAAGGACAGCTGTCACCCGTCGGTCTGTTTGCTGAGTCACTGTTTCACCTGCAGATCGTCCTCCTGGTTTTCACTGACTGACTGTCTACTGAGAGCCTCCGTCATTCTCCAGCCTCTCCATCCACCGCTGCACCATGGTACAGTTAACACACATCTCAGGAGAAAACTCTGAGCTGGAACAAACTCTGCTTTATTGAGAAAACATTGAACGGGAAAGTGTCGTGTTGTTTTACAGGAGCGCCTGAAAAAGAAGTTTCGAGTCCAAGTTTGGTTAATTAATGGAGACTTGTGTGTCTGCAAACTTTTTTTGAAACGAGCTCTCAGACACTCGAGGTTTGAAGTGACTAATTAGTGCCGATGATTTGTTGTTTACTCCAACAACAAACGGATCTCTGAAGCGTTTTTATTCGACCCTCCTGCTGTTAGTCGCCGAATCTCCATCTGTGGTCTCAGACAGGAGGCAGCTTCCAGCTTCCAGCCTCCGTTTTAAACACATTACAGCTGAATACATTTAATGAACACGTCGCAGCAGTGTCGCTAACAGCTCTGTGTGTGTGTGTTTGCAGAGTGTATGATGTCTGAGAGCAGCTGCTATGGCCTGCAGCAGCGGTCAGAGCAATGCCGAAACTCTGGAGGGGTTCCATGAGGTGAACTTGGCCTCACCGACCACACCTGACCTTCAGGTAGGTGGAGCGTAAACCCTTTAACTCATCACACGCAGGTAGAGAGCTGCTGTTCAGTGTATTTCAGGATGTTTACAGATTCTGGAGTCACAAACTCAGTTCTGTTCTTCCAGGACCTGAGCCTGTCTCCCATAAATCACCCTGATCTAATCCATTTTATTCAAAAATCCCATTGCCTCAGCTGGCTTTACAACCTGCACAGAGATCGACATCCTCTGTCCTTAGACCCTCGATGAGCTTCCTTGTGTTTGTGTCGTCCTGCAGAACCAAGCGGAGCAGCGCCCCCCCGCCCGTCACAGCACCCCGCCCACCGCCCTGTACCGCACCCACTCGCTGGGAGCGCCCCGTCCCGGCCGCCCCACCTCGCTGCAGGCCGACCAGCTCCCCACACAGCCGGTGTACTCCACGCCACGGCACAGCCACAATGGAAGGTGAGTTCTGAAGCGTCGTTTTTTCCCCTGTGATTTCTTAAGATGCTGTTCAAATTGGCTACATGAAAAATGAAGAAACTCGTCAAATGTGCTGTTCTGTTATTAAAAGCATGCCGAATTAGCTTTTAGCCCTTCCTGATTGCAGTGTGACCATTTATTTGCATACAAGTATCACCGGAATACTTATATACTGAAGAAAGCTTAAAATGTGAAAATTCCAGGGCGAGTTCTGAATGGTCTTTTTTCTATGGTTTCTAAAGGAGTTTTTTGGAAGCTTATTCTCGATGGAGATGAGAGATAATGATATCCCTGAAGAGTTGAAGGCACTCCTGATGTGTTTAATGATGTTTTAATGTCTGTCTGTCCACATTTGACTGAGTTATGGCATCGAAAATTAGCTGCCATAACATCCTCCTGGAGTTGCTTCTCACATCCACAGCAGCTGAGCGTCCAAATCAGCAGTCGAACCACGTCATGTTTGTAGCCTGTATTTGTTGACATTTTGGCGAATAGGTGCCTTTAAAGGATGCCGAATTGTCTATTAGCACTCCCTGTTTATAAGGGACACATGGAAGGACCGTCAGGTATCACTGGATTAGTGAAATACTGAAGAAAACCTAAAAATGTGAAGATTCCAGGGCGAGTTCTGAAGCGACTTTTTTCCCCCTGTGATAGCTGAACTCAGATCAGATTCAGACATCAAACGAATGTTTCATTTCTCTCTGTTGATTGAACATATTTGACTTTCAGATGAAGACATTTTCAGGCATCACACTGAGCTCTGGGAAACTGCAGTGGGAATTTTTCTGCACAATCTTCTGACATTTAATTGACCAAACAATTAATGAATTGATTTAGAAAATAACTGTCAGAGTCACTGATGATGAAAGTAACTGATAATTGTGTTCCTTGTGGCAGAATGTTGATAAAACCTGCAGCTCGAACATAAAGGATCTTTACATGTAAAGTCACAGCATCCACACTGACCACTTTTGTTGCCATGGTTTCACAGCGTGCCGGGCCAGGAGGCGGAGTCGGCCGAGGGCAGCTTCCTGTCCGGAGAGGACGGGGAGGAGTGCAGCGCTCTGAGCGACAGCCTGTCGCGGCTGCGCAGCCCGTCGGTGATGGAGGTCCGAGAGAAGGGATACGAGAGGCTGAAGGAGGAGCTGGCCAAGGCCCAGAGGGTAACACACACACACACACACACACACACACACACACACACACACACACACACACACACACACACACACACACACACACACACACACACACGGTCTCTGGTCTGGAGTTTGAATGTGAGTGTGTGCGATGTGAACGTGACTGCGTGTGTGTTCGGCTTCTCATCACTCAGACCGACATCATGTGACATTTTCTGTTTTTATTTAAAAGCATTTTTTTGCACATTTTTTATTTATTACGTAAAATGAAATAATGTCTTCAAACATATTTCACTAATTTTCATTTCTTCATGTCTCTGTTGTTGCCATGCTTTGATTTTTACTCTCACGTGTTCATTTTGCGGTTTGTTTTTCTGTTGTGTCGTTTTCTGTTTTTGTGTTTATGAATGTGTGTGTGTGTGTGTGTGTGTGTGTGTGTGTGGAAGGAGCTGCTGTTGAAGGATGAGGAGTGTGAGAGGTTGTCTAAAGTCAGAGACCAGCTCGGCCAGGAGCTGGAGGAGCTCACCGCCAGTCTCTTCCAGGTCGGTCCACCTGCCTCCTCCCCGTCTCTCCGTCTCCTCCACTTCCTGTTTCCTGTTTCTCTTCCTCCTGAGGCAGCGGCCAGACACAAACCGGGCAGAAACATCTAAATGATTGACTCCGGATTTTGTTGATCTCTGCTCTTTGTGAGACTTGAAGCTCCAGCTGCATTTTAGTCGAATTTTAGTCGATGCTGGTGACCAGAGAGAAAGCTCTTCAGCTCTTCAGCTCTTCAGCTCTTTAGCTCTTGCTTTGCTCAGCTCTCAGTACTTTTGCAACTTCCAAACCAAAAAACTGCAGTTCAGAGTTTAGTTTCAGTCTTACGAAGGTTCAGATCTGCCTTATTTTACCGATACTGGCGTACAGGTGAGATATAGCTCAAGACATATGTGATAAAAACACTTAAAACATTCATCTTTACTTGATGGGAACTTTAAAAGCATCAAAAGCTGATGAAATGAGAAACAGTCTTTCGAGGACACACCGATGTTCAAGTTCAGGGAAAAGTCAGAGTTTGTCCGTCTGGCCTTCACAACGTGTTGTTCCTTCCTCTTCGTGTTCCTCCTCCTCGTTCTGGTCTTCTTCTCTCCCACAGAAGGTGCTGGGCTTCCTGTCTGTGTGTGTCTGTGAGTCCTAACCAGGCTGTGCTTGACTTTATGTTCCCGTTGTGTTTTCATATTATTTATTATGAGTGGACTGTCCCTTTAACACGAGGCTGTGTAGATGTTGCCTCTCTATGAAGACAGTCTCTTAAAAGATCAAATTTGTGTGTGTGTGTGTTTTCCAGGAGGCTCACAAAATGGTCCGAGAAGCCAACGTCAAACAGGCGAACGCTGAGAAACAACTGAAGGAGGCTCTCGGCAAGGTGACGACAAGAAACACTGCAGATATCTGAACACACAGATGTGTAAAGCACACTCGCACCGTTTAACCTGACTCCATAAGCCAGCTTCAAAATCATAGAAAGAAGCCTGAGAATCATCACAATTTGAAGTTTTCTTTAGCATCAACGGAATCCAGTGATGGTTGATTTAGACCTCGTCCACACGAAAACGCTGTTTTGTGTAAACGCACATGTTTTTCATGGTTTTGGCCGATCGTCCACACGGATCCTGAAAACGCACTTTTTTGAAAACGGGTCTCAGGGTGGAGAAATTCGAAAACGGAGCCCCTCCGTTTTCGTCTGGACGGTGAATCCGCATACTTTTCGATACGATGACATCATCGCCCCACCAGACTACATGCTTGTGTTCGTGCTGCAGAAGATATTGAGCCTATCAGGGTTACCAGGGCAAAATATTCTGCTCCTCTGCCACGACGCTGAGCAGAAAAAGGATTATGGACCACCGACTAGCTATTTTCGTCTTCTTCTTGTTATGTTCGGTTTCTCCTTCGGCTGTCTGTTTATATTCAGCGCTCAAGCTTAATTTTTACTACTGCGTAAAGTGCTGTACGTAGGTCGCGGAGAGCCCTCTACGTAGTCAGAGAGCCTCTTCGGCGGCACGAAATATTTTTTAAGTGTCCGTCACTCCGTCAAGCGACAACGGAGACGGCAAGGGCTACAATTGGTCCTCTAAAAACACCATTTCCGGAATTACTTTTCCGGTTTGACTACTATCACAACGTAAACACTGGACGCGCCTACTGATCAGGCAGGAAATTGCATTGCGTATCCGGCACCACGACGGAGAACTATGAGGGCTCGAGGGGTCTCCGTGGTTACGCAGTTGGATAGCGCATTACGCAGTTGCAGAAGTGTAA
>CM077805.1:2753967-2826467 GCA_039737535.1 Lagodon rhomboides | reverse complement strand
AAGATAACGAGGACAAACTTCACTTTAAAGCTCCGTTCAGACTGGATTTATAGCTCTGAAGGAGGCGGGACCACGTTAACGTTACTCACACCAATGTTTTTCTGCCAAACTCACCGGTTCTGATCCGAGTTTATTCTGTCGGAGGAGCTGCTCAGCCTTCTTGTTTTTATCAGCTCAGTGTGAAACTGAAGTCGGTGTAAATAGTTTTGCTAATCTTCTTGCACGCTGAGTGCGACGCTCGGCGCTGTTCTGCAGAATCAGCCGACATTAACTCTCACTGGATCACTTCGATACTGACGGAAAACTTAAAATGTTCTGAACGGTCTTTTCTATGATTCCCGAGCAGATTGCTGAGCGTTTACACATGACGGACATCAGAGATAATTACACCATCTGGATGTGTAAATCACTCTGAATGATATAAATGATGGATTGATGTCTGTGTCCAGTTGTGGAGAGTTTGATTTTCGACTCAGATTCACGTTTTCACAGTATCTCCTTTAAATCTGCAGCTTTGTCTTGGTTGTACAGACCACATCCCGTCATTTCCTGATAAAAAATGGCCAGACTGATGCGTTATTTACCTATGAATCCTGTCTGAACGGGGCTTAAAACGTCTCTCCAACACTACAAAGTTTCTCTGTGTGTCGATTATTTATATTTCTAAGTTCTCGAGGAGTTGATGACGGTTGTTTCGCTGTCGGGGTGGTTCCAGACGTCGCCGAAGCTTCAGGAGAGCTGCGTTAAAGGAAAAACGAGACACTACATTTTCCATTTTCTGCTGTTAAAACACTACAAAATGACAAAAACAAATTTAGGGGAATGTTCCTTTAACGGCTCCTGGAGTTTTCAGCCTGCTGTATTTAATCAATCAGGAATGTGTAGATAGTCAGTCAGCTGTGTGAATGTGGAGTGTGTTTGTACGCCTGCTGTTGTGTAAACTTTATATATGTTAATTTAAACCTGCTTCTCTCTCTCTCTCTCTCTTTCTCCCATTCAAAGTCAATGTCACTCTCCCGGTTTGGTTTAGTGCCTTTTCTCTCAGACACTCTGAAATAAAAACAGTAATACCTCTGGAGGCCGGCCGCCGTCTGTCCAGTCTGTTTCCCACCGCACACACTGATACGACACCAGGTCAGGACGTTATTTAGATGCACAGAGACAGAGACGCGGCTTTAATTCCAAAGTTTGACCTGTTTATTAACACTTCAGTGGCAGAAAATTAGTTTTAAACCTTTCAAAACGACTGACGAGCAGAAAGAACGTGTTGCTCTGAAGGTTGAGGAGAAACTTGAAGCGGACTCTGTGAAAGCGTGACAAAAAAAAAAAAAAAAAAGAAATCTGCCCTAAATACATAAAAACATCATCATAAAAGTCGACACATCACATTAAACGGACACAAACCAAGTTGAGATTTAAAATACAGAACAAAGTCACCGAACAAATTCACAATTTAGTGATTTTAGATTCGATTTAGAAAATCAAATTAGACTTTTTCCACAACCAGAACAACTTTCTCTGGAAACAGTTCCGTTATTTATTCGGCACTTAAACAACTTCATATATTCTGATATGAAAGATCATCGCAGGCAACTTGTTGTAGTCGCTTTACATCTTTGTGTGGTTGTTGTGCAGCTCTTTGCTGTTCGTCTGTTCAGGTTAGGATTTCAAAAAAGGCCTCAGGCTCGTTAATGCTCGATCAGAACTGTTTGCTAAGACGTGCGGTCCAACGCGTTTGTTTACCAGCAGTCACCATCACAGGAGGTTTTGTTAGCTTCCGAGGGGACAGTCGCACTAACTGCGATGCACATGAGCTGCTTCAGTATGACAAACAAACTCAGGCGAACATTCAAATGTTGTGTGACCCCTGATCTCTTAAATTCATCATCGGTTTTGTACATTTTTTTTAAAATTATTCACAGTTTCACTTGTTTATAGACGTGATCAGTCTTCAGAGGTACCTGCACACCAGGGCCCTGTTTCAGAGAGCTGGTTTAGTGAAAACGGAGCCTGAGTTTAAGAACAGAGATCCCAGACGAGTGTTGGAACTGGCTCTTTCCCTCGTACAGATCCAGACACACAGTCTCCCACCTCAGGCTCAGGACTGAACTCAGTTTGTTAAAGCTGCTTACTGAAACAGGTCCGGTGACACTTTTAGTCAAGTAGATGTGTGTTTCTTTTTTGTTGCTGTTTTTAAAACCATCCTCATAAACTCACCCACAACCTTCATAAATCTGATCAGTTGCAGCTTCCGTCTGTTCCATCGGCAGTCGATTACGATGTATGAAACACTGCAACAGGTTTTAATCAGTCTGTTTATTTTCCTCTTCTTTTCCCCTCCGAGTCTTTATCCGACACATAGTAGTACAGGCAGAGAGAGCGTGTGCGATGTGTGCGATGCTTCTGTGATCAGTACCGGCGCTCA
The DNA here is from genome assembly GCA_039737535.1 of Lagodon rhomboides. Classification (NCBI taxonomy): domain Eukaryota; kingdom Metazoa; phylum Chordata; class Actinopteri; order Spariformes; family Sparidae; genus Lagodon; species Lagodon rhomboides. The sequence goes on along the minus strand of CM077805.1, from coordinate 2,824,042 downwards.
CGTTACTCAGATGTCTCTTTAAACCCGTGGCCACAGCCCCCACGCCAACCCGGGCAGGACGAGCGCGACGAGGACGGAGGAGAACAGGTTGACGGCGTTGTTGTCTAGGATGGGTTTCCCGCAGATCCGCTGGGTGGTGGCCGACTGGTAACTCACCACCTTACCGATGCTCGAGTCGAAACCTGAAGGCAGACGGACGAAGAGGAAACCGATCACACCGACTGAAGAAGTACTGTGACATCACATCGCATGCTGTTCTCATCATCGACAGTTCCTACCTGAATACTGCATGTGAGCTCCGAGGAAAGAGTCGAGCATCGACCCCAGCAGGCCGGCCACGCCGCCGTACACGATGATCGGCCACTGAGGGTCGGACATGTGCAGGTCGCTGACCAACAGGCACTGTGTTAGAAAGTAAGCCGTGCCCACCGCCAGCCCGCCGGCGAAGCTGGCGACCAATCCGACGGTCGTAACTCCTCCGTTTGTTCCTGGAGGGCGAAAGAGAAAACACATTTTACGAGTTTCCTGAACACAGTTTCCTCGAAAGAGCGACGCTCGGTACAATAAAACTTGTTGAACTTTAGCCCGTCACATGTCGGTGTCACTGTAAAGTCTTTCACACAGAGTCGCAGTATGAAAGAGGCTTCTGTTTCCATCCATGTGCAGGCTGCATTCACAGGAATCACATCATAATAATCATTCTGTCTTTTACAAACCAGCCTGCAGGTTTTATTTCAGATGAACGTCTCTATTCCCTCAAGTCTGTTCTCTTCTCTCGGTAATAAATGTAATTTTTGCGATACAATTAATCGTTTAAAAGCAAAGATGTGAGAACGTGCTTCTTTTCTTTGTCAGTTAAAAGAATAATTCTCGGAAATCATGATATGGATCACTCTAAATCCTGAGAATAGTCGTCAAAATAATCAATAATTAATAAATCCGTCCTCGCTCGTCATCTCTCTGAAGCCCCGTTTACACGAAGGGAAAACGCAGATATTTCCAGGCGGTTTGGCCTCTCATTTACACGAAAACCCCGTTTTTATCACAGAAAACGATTATTTCTAAAAACTCCGGTTATGTGTTGTCGTGTCAGCTGGGAGAAACGGGGTTTTAGCTTCTCACGCTCATTAGGCTATGCGCCAGAAAATGCTTAACGTCATGTGAGCGTTGTTTTGAAAGGAACAGGAAGTCGCTCGTGTTATTCGTTGTTGTTGATTCTGAGGATTCTGATTGGCTTGCAGGGCTTTATCCTTCTCCCTACACTGCCGCCCAGAGGTTTGGCAGAGTTAGAATGGCGCTCGACGGCGTATTTATGCGGGTTGATGTAAATGACAACTTTTTTGAAAACGATGTTGTGTGCACGATGTTATTTTTGAAAACGGAGGGAGGGAAATTTTCGTTTCTCTAAATACCCTGCTATGTATAAACGTGGGCTGACTGTGCTTGGCTCCTCACCTGCTGGGACCTCCTTCCAGGTGGTGATGAGTCGAGGCCGTGATTGGCTGAGGACAGGCCCCACCTCCGACGCCCAGGTGTCCCCGGTGCTGCAGGCGAGGGCGCCCAGCAGAGAGAGGCACATCCAGGAGGCCGAGTACTGTTTGCTGAAGTCGATGGGGATCTCACCTGGACCCACCTGAAACACAGCCGCCAGCTAGAGTCATGAACCAGGAGGAGACAAGCAGCTCGACTGATTTTATTACTTATTGTTTTTACCTCGATCATATAGAGCAGTGCCAGCTCTGTGGGAACGCCTCCGTTACAGAAGACCTGAACCCAGTTCCTCTGCCCCCCTGAACACACAAACACAAACAGTCAGTACGTTCAAACTTAATTCTTCCAATTAACCTAAAAAAAACAGGAAGCGCAGCCTCACGCCTCTCACCTTCTTTGTACTCGGGGTCTATCTTCTTCTTCTGCGTCGCTCCCCAGCGGGTCAGTCTGGAGGAGGTGATGAAGAAGGCGAGCAGAGAGGAGAAGAAGCTGTAGTTCGCCATCGTCATCACGAATCCAACCAGGAGAGCTGAGGAACACATTTCACATCAGCGAGGGTCAAACAAAAGAATTCAAGGACTTCCAGACTCTATGACACACACACACACACACACACACCTCAATTGTTTAAAAATAAAACCGAGACTGAGATAGTTTTTGGTTTCCAGACATTTTTACCTAAACAACAAACGTATGTCTTCTTTAAAGACACACATAACTTCCATCACCTCACGTCCTCCTTCAGCATTTCAATAAATCTGTGGCCTCATTTCTCTTCATCACAGCCATCTGACGCGATCGGCTCCTTTTTCAAAAGTTTTTATTTTCATGGTTATCAAATTGATTCCTTTGGACATTTCTGGATGTATTCTGTCTTTGTCGACTTCAGGGGGAGGGTGTCGCCCAACGAGGACAGCAAACAGGGGCGAAGACACACCGTCAGCGTCATCACATAACAGTTCAAAAGACCTGAAAAATAACTTTTAATCTGATTAACGTCTCCCTGAAGCTCCAAACAAAAATGACCATTATTTTCAACTCAAAGTTTGAATCGGTTCGGTGTCTCCTCGAAGATCAGCTGCTAAAAATATCACGCTACGTAGACTGAAGTGATGGGAGAGTCACAGCTGCATTTACTGCCACAAATCTCATAGAAAGAAACAAATCGATTATGTACAGGGATTTCTCTTGTTCTAAGTCTCAGGTCATCAGGAGCGATTGGCTGCACCTGTGATTCTCCCTCAGCTGGCTGCAATCAGCTGGGAGGTGATATCAGGAGGCTGCAGCTCTCCTGCTCAGATGGTTGTGTGTTTTCAGGGAGTCAACACCTTCAGTTGGCTTTCTGTGGTTTCTGTTTGGGGTGAAACTCTGGGTTGAGTGTTTGAGATTTATTTCTTTTGGCCCGTTTCTACACATTTAGTTTCCCCCCTGATCAGTTTACCTTTGGGGTTTTGGGTCCAGTGTTTTTTTGTTTGTCTATCATTTTGATAGAATCACTTTAGACTCTGAGGGATCAGTTTGCTTTGACCCTTTTGTGATCTGTGCAGTGCTTTGTTAGTCTCCCTGTCCTTCAGGTTTTGTTTTCTGGGGAAACGTGACAGTCAAAGGAAGCCAGATAACTTCTACCAGGAGGACCAAGAACACAGAAAACATTACAGCCCCGTTTCCACGAAGGGAAAACGCAGATATTTCCAGGCGGTTTGGCCTCTCATTTACACGAAAACCCCGTTTTTATCACAGAAAACGATTATTTCTAAAAACTCCGGGCAAAGTGGAGAATGTGGAAAACTCCGGTTATGTGTTGTCGTGTCAGCTGGGAGAAACAGGGTTTTAGGTTCTCACGCTCATTAGGCTATGCACCAGAAAATGCTTAACATCATGTGAGCGTTGTTTTGAAAGGAACAGGAAGTCGCTCGTGTTATTCGTTGTTGTTGATTCTGAGGACTCTGATTGGCCTGCATGGCTTTATCCTTCTCCCTACACTGCCGCCCAGAGGTTTGGCAGAGTTAGAATGACGCTCGACGGCGTATTTATGCAGGTTGATGGAAATGACAACTTTTTTGAAAACGATGTTGTGTGCACGATGTTATTTTTGGAAACGGAGGGGGGGAATATTTGTTTCTCTAAATACCCTGCTGTGTATAAACGTGGGCCGAGACACTCTTGAAATGAGCCTTGAGACACATTTCAGGGTGTTTGGTCACGGTCTGTGTCCACTCGACCGTGAAGAAACTGTTCAAAGACTCCTGGAAAGATTCTGGGAAACTGGGGACGAACCACAGGAATCTGTTGCATCTTAATTTCTTCAAGTCAAGAAAGTTATATTGAGCTTAAATTCTTCAGGGTGAACATAAAAACCTGATTATGTGTCTGTAAACAGCTCAGTCAGGATCCTAATCACAAATACTGTCCAGCTAATGTGACACAAAATGTAAGGTGGGTCAGAAAACAAAAACAACGATCTCACAGATGAGGAAAAGCCCCGCAGAGGTGAGAGTCGTTCTCCTCTGTGGGTTCATCACAACCTCCTCTCACATCACAGTCAGTAAATCAGTGCAGCTTATTAAACCGGGTGGATTCGTGGCCTCACCTCCCAGAGCCCCCGAGCGGCTCAGGCTGCGTTTCTTCAGCCCTCTGACCGTCAGCACCAGGGGGACCAGGATGGAGAACAGCCATCGCCACGGCGACACAGGCTGCAGTGTGCCTGGAAACACACACACACACACACACACACACAACACACAAACTCAGACCACCATCTCTCTATGTGAGAAAGCTCTGGTGGTTTGGTGGTAAAAAAAATCTCCACAGTTTTCCAATTCAAAGCTTTTTAAATCATTTGACTTTTCTCGTAAACTTCTCAAATTAGTTTCTCTCCATAAAACAAAATGCCAAGGGTCGATCTGGTTTGTTCTGGAGACGGAGCTGCAGATTTTTAATTTTTTTTCCAGCTAAATAAGAAACAAACCTAACATTTATTGACGTCATCTCACACATACAAATTTCACAGATTTGTCCATGGTTGAAATTCGACCAAAACCAAGGACAAGACAGTCCAGTATTTCCAGGAAAGCACATGATTTGGTTTGACTCGCTCTCTCTCTAAAAAAAAAAAAGTTGAATGCATGTCTGTGGTCACGTCTCTGTGGGAAACCTTAAAAACTTGTGTCAACATTTCTTTAGAGTGTGAGAGAAAAAGGTTGTGCAGCTCACCGGAGAAGGAGCTGATGGTGAGGGAGAGGATCCAGAAGAAGAGGGAGAGTGCCAGAGTGGCACAGAGCACGATCATGTCGGTCATCATCTTTAAGTATTCCTTCATCAGCACGTCACCCTCAGAGCCCATGACGGCAGACGGACCAGGCTGCAGGACAGAGACACGTCAGACACAGCAGTGCATGTGTGTGTCCTGATGTTACAATAAAGAGAAATTCTGGACGTTATTCTCATATCTCATTTTATTCTCTTGGGTACAGAGAGGCTGATCGTTCACTTATCTTTTGGGAATCTCCAGTGATGAGAAAGAAAAGTTGATTACATGCAAATCATGTAGATGCGAGGTTATGCATGAACATAACGCCTGCACGTTTAGATTCGATCGCCTGAAGTAGTAAACATCTAAAACATCCACAAACAACTTAATAATCTACAGAGGACAAAGACAGAAGCCGTACAGCATAACCTTAAACATACATCTTATTTATTAATCAATTTATATCAAAGTCACCGTCTCATGAATCAAGATTCAAAATGACCAACATTCACAAACTATTACTGTTCAACAAGGCAAAAGGAAAAAAAGGGGAAAATTGTTAAATCATGTCTAGAACTGGGCTCAAGATTCTCTGAAGGTTTATCAGGTCAAGTCACTGAAGGAAAAATCAAAAAATAACAAACAGGAAAGAAATTAAAAATCACAAAAACCAAAATCACAGCCAGGTTTTTTAGAGAATATTCATTTTACATTACTAACATTATCTTATGTTCATATTAAGAAAAGGTTGGACAATTTGCCCCTGTTTTTATTTGAATGTGTTTAAGTAATTGTAGGTTAAAGTGTATTATTTATTTTGTACACTGGTTTTTAGAAATTATACACTGAAATTAGCAAAACTGACCAAACATGAATGAATGAATGAAAACTTATAGGACATAAATGAGAGATAATGAGCAAGGAACGATGATCTCTGTAGCCACAAGACAAACTCACATTAATAAATAAATGAATGTTACTGAACTGGGCCGCAGCTGCAGGTGGTCGGATCAGATGTTACATATCTGTCTGTGGGTTTTGTTTGTTGGAAAGCAGAAGGAGGCTCGTGCTCCTCGTCCCGGCGCCTCGTTTACAAAACTGACTTTTACCATCATTTTTTTATTTGAAGTACGACTCAAGTAGAAAACCACATATAAATAGTCGTTAATGTGACCGTACTTTGATGTGGAGAAACAAATCTAGACTTGACGCAAGGGATGTTCCTGCTGGTGATACTGGAATTTATTGGGGATTTACAGTTTTGGGACACGTGTGCCTCCGAGCAACTTTACAAACAGTCCACAAAACATCTCTGGAGCTTCCCAGGAAAACAGTGTTGCAGCATTCTGCTAAACAAACTCGACTGCTGGGGACTTAAAAACATAGCACAAAAAATATTAAAACCAAAAAACATAAAATGGCTCCGTGGCGTTTACAATCGGAGTCTCTGGACGCCCTGAGATGCATCAGTGTTCATAAAAGACACCTGTTAGTGATGCATGATAAATTATCAGCCCAATATTTGGAAATTTAATGGGTATAAATTACTATCAGTATAAATGATATGTGATAAATTGCTTTCATTGACTTAACAAGCGCAGAATCCACACATTTTGAGCTCCTATAATTACTCCATCTCTAACTACTTGGTTAGGTTTTTGAAAAAGATCCTGGTCTGGATTAAATCAATAAATCGGCAGCGACGATCACCAAAAACAAAGATGCTCTCTGTTAGAGGTTACAAGAGAACCGAGGAGAACAGGCATTAGGCACACATCACTATGTGTGACGTTGGCGGAAGACCTCGCCTGAGGGGAATACCATGGTTTCACAAAGTCTCCACATCTCTTGAGGTCAGATAAAGCAAGGAGAAAGAAAAGAAAGAAAGAAAGAAAGAAAGAAAGAAAGAAAGAGGACTGGAGGTAGAGGAGGAGAGCTAAATGTGTGATTACAGACCCAGTTTTTTTACAAATACATTTGTAAATTAGTATTTTCAAATACAAAACTGAGGAAAGCGATGGGAATGTGCTGAGCAATTTCAAGACAAAAACCAAATCCAGTTGCTTTCGATTCAATTTCCTTGAGATAACTATGACCTGGATGAATGAGAATATTCACAAGCTTGTGCTGAGCAAGATGTTTCATTTCAATGCTGCACTGTCGTTACTTAAGATTGGAGAGGAAGGAGAAGATCTGAGTAAAAACAATGGCTGTTCAGTGTTTCTGTAATACAGCTGTTTCTCTGAATATCATAGAACGCCTGTTAGTCAGTGGTAGAATGTAACTAATCACCCTAACTCAGATACTGCTTTAGTATTTCCATTTTGTGAAACTCTTACCCCTACTTCTAACTACTTCAGTATATCTCAGAGGCCAAGTTTGTATATTTAACTAACCATATTTGTCTGACAGCTTTGGCATAGCTGAAAACACACTACAAACAGTGTAGTTTTGGCAAATAACTTTTATTCAGAAGAGAAAGCTCTTCATTGACTGACCTGCAAACTGACCTTAAAGGATGACACACTTTCATACTGTTTGTTTACATTTGGCGGACCCTGCCATCTTTGTTCTTTGTTCCTGGGACCTTATTTTTCTCTGAGAACAGCTTGTCCATTCATTTATGGAAATAAATAAATAAATGTGTTATTTCCTCATTAATATTGTACATTTATTATATGAATCTCTTCTCCAAAAATTAGACAGCGCCCCTTTAAAATGAGCTCAACTCTAAACTCTTAAAGCAGTAAGTTAGAATGCAACATTCACATTAATGCAGCAATAACGTTAATCCAAAAACATTAGATATAAAAGTAAAACTCTGCCTGAGGCCACAGTGAGTGCTTTTACTTTCCATACTTTAAATAACACCTAGTAGTTAAACTACTAGTTTATTACACGGTCAACATACGTGAAAAACCAGACTCGCTCCCCTTTTTTCATTTCATGGATAACATGGCGCTAAAACTGGATAATGTCAGCTGGAAAGGAAACCATTTCTATACTCGCCTTATTTGTAAAACATGACGAGACACAAAAAAAGAAGAAAATAATAACGCTTATAACACAATGATATTCTTTCACATGATGTTAGCTAGAGCTAGCGGTGGCTAGCAAATGAGCCGATGCGCTGCTCTCTGACGTGTTGTAACTCACACGTTTAACTAGATGTAACATTTCACAGATGTTGCCTGAAATTGCTTATTTATTATATAATTACACCGGCTGTGTGTAAGTGAACTCACCAGGTATCTGCAGAGCCATGATTTACAACTTCCTTTAACCTACTTCGAAAGCTAGCTGACGCTAACTTACGTTAGCTAAATAAGTTAGTTCCAGTTCAGTCGATCGAATCTTTCTCTCGTCAGATTTAGGATAACAAATATTCCCCTAATAATAACCGAAACCAATAAAATTCAGCAACGACCCGACGAAACAGAACTACTTCAGAGGTTCCGTGTTTGACACACCGGAGGCTAAGGCAGGACCGAGACAATTTAGTTAACGGACCGACTTCCGGTAACAAACCGTTGACAGTTCTTAAAGGGGCAGCGTCCCGACTCACAGCCGGAGCGGTGCCGGAAATACAAAGTGTGACTGACTGCACATATTTTGGGACAACAGCTAATCGTTTTTACAGATTAGCTTCAAGTGGATGTTGGAGGTGGTGTTTGAATTAAACAAATGAACAAATAAATACATTTTTAAAAAGACAGCGCTGTTTCCTTAAGGATTTCCATAGCAACCGCCGCAGTTGTTATGGAAACGAGGAGGTCAGTCAGTCAACCAGAGCGGAAACCAAATCAAAACGGGCAATTTCTGCTAATATGAGACTTCTCTGTTCTTCTCTGTAAAATCTACATTGTGACCGTGACAAATGCACGTAATAAATAAAATCTATAATAAAAGTGTTATTATACTTCTACTGCAGTCTGGTGCAGAGCCGGCCCCGAGCTCATGGGGCCATGAGCAGAATTTGATATAGGGCCCCTCACCCACAGCTAAACACACAGCACACCACAGCACCGCCAATATTAACTATATCTTGTCCATACTTGATCATTTGAAACTGATGCAACATGTCACTAACTCTGGCATTGTAAAATGTGAATTTTTTGTTGTTTTCTTCTGTCTTATTGTCTGTGCTTTTGTAGGTGGACTCATAAACAATAAAGATTTTCAAGGTTTGACAAAAGAAATCCCAATGTCACCATATTTATTGAATTTGCCCATAAAGGACCCAGAAAAAAGTGTATTTATTCTATTTATTTTTTTAAAACTTAGTACTTTTATTTATTTTTTTAAGTTCCAAGTGAATTATAAATTAACTGAGCAAATGTAATCAAGATGAAAATTAACAAGTAAAGACAATAGTACAAATAAATAATGATCCAAAAAGGAAAAAGAAAAAACATTAAAAAAGACAATTTAGAAGATTATGAATAAAGAGACTCTCTCAAACATTGTGTGAAACGTGGGGTAGCTCTTGGCTTGAGGGTAGTGAGAGCTGAAAGTCACGCCACTTTCCCGTGGACCTCATGGCAAACAGAGGCAAAATTCATCATTCAACCATGATGTGGTTACTTGATCCGTTTTATGACAACTGTGACTTTCTCAAGTTGAAAAACTATATTTCAAATTGACAAATATATGGGTGTAGTTCATGACACAATTCAAACAGGGTTAAAAGCGTATTTGTCTATTTTCTCTGAAATGAAGTGAAATGGTTGTCCACTGGAAGGAGCGGGAGAAGAGCTATGATTTAATGGTTTAATAGTTTTCCTCATATTTCATTCTGATGATTCAACCAAGATAGTCAACAGTAAAAAAAAAAAAAAAAGCAAGACTGTAAAAACACTATAAAAATGCAAGACCATAAGACACTGCAGGAAATGAGTCTCCAAACTCTATCTTCTTAAAAGTACAGCTGCTAGCGTCTGTATAAATATGTCCTGACATATAAACTGGCTGCTAGACTCCAATAAGACACAGCGTTGTGTAAGAGCTGCAGTGGAGACGTCAACTACAAGTCACCGTCATGAATATTAGTCTGATGAATGACCCGCTCAGATTGATTATAGGGAAGATGAGTTCCACCCTTTTAGGGTTCTGGGAAATATATCACAATCATCATATACTTCTTGTACAACACGTAGTTTAAAGCTGTAAGACTGTAGTTTGTGATTATATCTTGGGCGATATCCTTGTTCGCGACAGTCGAGGAGCACAATCAGAGCTCTGTCTCAAACTGTCCACATTCACATGAGCAGTCTGTTGCTTCAGCGCCATAAATCCTCAAGTGGAAACATTTCGAGACCTGTGAGCTGTGCGCTTTCTTTAAAGTGTGTCATGCAGATGAAGTTTAGGAAATAGCAGCTGTTGTTCTCTGTGAGGTGGACGACACAATGCGGATGTTTCTTAAAAGAGACAGGTTTAAAAGCTTTAATACTGAAAACACACACCCTCTGTCTGAAGCCCCTTTAAGCCCCGCCCCTTAAAAAATACCCAGTTGACTTTGATTGGTCAGCTCACACACGCCTGAGCCATCGCCGCTCACCGTGTCTCCTGTTGGCTCTGTCGTGTTTCCAGTTTCCAGTAAGCTTCACGCTTACTGTGAAAATAGGCACGAATTATGCAAATGTGTGTAATGGTGATGTGGCGTGATGTCACAAAGTCTTGGAATTAAAGGCGGGGCTACTGACGAGGCATTTCAGGAGCAGTGATTTCTGTGGGAGAGAGGAGCTCTGGTAAAGATAATAATTTGACTATTTTGTGATGCTTAACAGCTGGTTTTTAGTCTTCACTGTCTCGTTTTGAAATTGTAAAATATGGATCGTAAATCTCATGTAACCTCTTTCCTGCCAGATCTTCAAATTTCTTTTCTCTGCTCGAAGACACTTTTACAAATACAAATCCTCTATGTTCCAATGATTCATATGAGAAAGAGTCGTGATGATCTTGTTTACGGTTCTTGGTGTCCTGTCACCAGTTTTACAAATGCTTTTTGGGCTGCAGGGGAACGTTTAGCTGCGTTCAGGAGGGTGAACGTTGTAATTACACTGTGGTCACTTTTTCAAATTGACATTAAAGCCTGGCGCTGTTCTATCATCAGCATGTCATCGCTGTGAGCTTGTTAGCGTGCTGATGTTAGCATTTAGCTTCAAGAACTACTTCACACCGGCACAGTAAAGCCTCATAGAGTCACTCTCAAAGCTGTAGACTCCTGTTTTTACAGATGTTCACAGACAAATACCTAAAAGATCTTCACAGAATGGTGTAAAACAATCGATCGCACAAAACAAAGGGCGTAGTCTCAATGACGTCACCCATTTCTGAAGCTCAGTGTGGTGACTCCGCCCACTGACTCCCACCTTAACCTTGAAGTGGAATGACGAAACCGAATAAAAGTGATGACAGCTAGTTAGACGGCTCGTTAATGCCTGTAATCACGCATAACTTTCAGCCTCAGTATGATTCAAACGCGTCAAAATCTTTCAAACTTAACCGACAGGACAGATGTCTTCCATCCCAGGCTGCAAACATGTTTAATTCTGCTATAAATTCAGGCATTTTGGGTTTATTGACTCACTTTCGGACCCTCAAGTTTTGGAGACTTGGACCTTGCATTGACTTAATGCAAAAACAATCTTCTCTCAGGCTGGAATTTGGGCGAATGTGGCCTGAATTTCACCAACATGACAGAAACAGGTGTCGGTCATCACTGTGTTTTATTCGCCCTTAAAGCTCAGCTCTATAACTCCATCAGAGCTCGATGCCGTTAATCCAGAAAGACAAGAAAAAATAGATTTCACGGATTTGTGTTTTTTAAAGGCATCATTACGATGTGTTATAGAAAACCACCATTCAAATCCAGACCGCATGTTTCCATCCTGAAAGACTTAGTTGTGTTGCATTGACACGACCTCAGCATTAGATCAAACTCAATTAAGCGTGTGTCAATCAGGTATTTATTTTACATACATTATGAGATTTATACAAATAAATGAGTAAATTCTCGATAACAGTCTGATGATGATTTCTGTGCCGATCTTCAGCACTTTGCTCAAAGGTAGATAAAACATATGGTTCTATTCCAGCATGAGCAGAAGAACTGAAACACCAGCAGTGTATTTTAAAATCATATTGTGACATTTACTGAAATTGCTGCAGTAAATGAACACACACAGACATAAACACACAGACAGATGCACAGATAGAGCAGAGAGAGAGACGACATCACCTACCAGGCAGGGAGGAGCTGAGGAGAGTGACGCTCAATAAGATTTGTGCTAATTTCAAAGAAGTTGACAGTTTTAAAGACGAGCATAGACCCACCCTGAGAGAGAGAGGGAGTGGGGGAGAGAGGTGGGGAGGGAGAGAGGGAGAGAGAGGGAGAGGAGAGAGGGAGAGAGTGATGGGGAGAGAGAGGGAGAGGTAGAGGGGAGAGGGGAGAGAGAGTGATGGGGAGAAAAAGAGGGGGTAGAAAGAGAGAGGGAGAGTGGGGGGGGGGGACCTTGACCTTTAACTTTCCTTTAATGGTCACAATTTTCGCTTACATACATAACAATAAAAAAGACACATCCACACACACGGAGCAAACTTTTTGTGCATCATAAATTGAGAGTGAGTGATTTGTCGACCACAGAGCATAAAACGTTCCCGTCCCCCCACACAGACTCAAACGCTTCTAAATCAGAGACCATCCTGTAATATGTGAATTCGACTTTCAGCCTTTCAGCGTGGCATCGGTCGACCCCTGTCCCTTCATCATGTCCCTTCATCATGTCCCTCCTGCTCAGCCAGATACCCATCTTAGCTTGCCCTGTCAGGAAGTTCACCGAGGAAACCCGTCTGCGCTGGACTGCTGTGTACCGAGGCCCAAACACAAACGGGCTGTCCTCCAGAGACCTCTCCAGAACCTCTCCAGAACCTCCCAACAGCTGCTGCAGCACAGAGAACAGGCCGCTCGAGTCTGAGGGAGGGAGGGAGAGAGAGGGAGGAGAGAGGGAGGGAGAGGGAGGGGGAGAGGGAGGAGAGAGAGGGAGGAGAGAGGGAGAGGGGAGGGGAGAGAGGGAGAGGGAGGGGAGAGGGAGGGAGAGAGGAGAGAGAGAGAGGGAGGGGGAGAGGAGAGGAGAGAGAGGGAGGAGAGAGGGAGAGAGGAGGGGAGAGAGGGAGGAGAGAGGGAGAGAGAGAGAGGAGAGGGAGGAAAGAGAGAGGGAGAGAGAGAGAGAGGGAGGAGAGAGAGAGGGAGGGAGGGAGGGAGGGAGGGAGAGGGAGGGAGAGAGAGGGAGGAGGGAGGAGGGAGAGGGAGGATGAGAGAGGGGAAAGGGAGGAGGGAGAGAGAGGGAGGGAGGGGGAGAGAGAGAGGGAGAGGGAGGGAGGAGAGAGAGGGAGGGAGGAGAGAGAGGGAGGGAGGGAGGGAAGAGAGAGGGAGAGAGAGAGAGAGAGGGAGGAAGAGAGAGAGGGAGAGAGAGAGGGAGGGGAGAGGGAGGAGAGAGAGAGGGAGGGGAGAGGGAGGAGAGAGAGAGAGAGAGAGGGAGGGAGGGAGAGAGAGAGAGAGGAGAGAGGGAGGGAGGAGAGGGATGGGGGAGGGAGGGAGGGGAGAGAGAGGGAGGGGGAGGAGAGAGGGGGGGGGTAGAGATTTATTAATTAATTTCTTTAGTTTTATTTTGTTTATATGTGGCGGACCCTGCCACCTGTTTTGGCTTCGAACTGTGTTCTGGGACTTTGTTTTCCTCTGAGAGCAGCTTGTTTCATTCAGTTATGGAAAAAAATAAATATTCCTGAGTCTGAATTAGAAGTCGTCGTCGTGGAGTCAAACCTCGTCGCTCACCTTCTTTAACACACCGTCTGTGTTCTGCCACGGAAATCATTCAGACACCAGGCCAAACATTTTTAAATCTCCACATGTTCTCACTCGATCATCCTATTTTAGCTTCGTTTACCACAGTGCGTCAGTATGATAACATTTGTTGATTCGCGCTAAACACGGAACAGCTGAGGATGATGGGAACCAGAATGGTTTTCTAGGAATATGAAAAACACGAGAGACCGACCGAATCAATAGAACTAGTTTATTATGGTCACGGCGGAGAGATGCACAATTATACTATTTATGGTGACATTCAACCTCTTACAAAGACTTATTGACATAATCATCATGTGCCAGTGTTTACTCCCGTAGGCGCATGTTAGATTTATGTTAATGTTTGTCTGCAGATTACTGACCGGGATCTGTAACGCCACAGACGCTTCACCCGGAGCAGAAATGATCTCATGTGAAATGTCAGGGGGCAAAAACAGAAAACCACGAATGCTCAAGGAGGCCTCCCAGAAACACCAATGGCAGAGTCAGAGCAAATATTGTTTACAGGCGTGTGTGGAGGTTGAATCTCAATTAATCTGTGAATATGTAAAGGAATCGGCGAGCGTGTATTTCGATTATCGAGATGTAAACAGGCTGTTTTTCTGACTCTTTAGAGACGCATGGTTGTCACAGGACGGCCACACGGCAGCGAGCTGATAGAACATGATGCACGTCTGCAGATTAAACTAAATAACAGTGTATGAAGTTGTCAAAACGAGCACAACCGGAAACATCTCCGGCAGTGAAACGACACATTATCATCCAGAAACATCAGACATACAAACACAATCAATACTTTTACTCTGCAGCAGTCCCGTTGTTTCAGACTTGCTATCTTTCTTTGATTGGGGCGGATTTTTCCAAATCCCTCAATAGTAACTGCAGTAGATCCAGATCACCTGTGTGCAGGTGGGGGGACGGCACACAGGTGATCTGTCCTCTGACCCATTGAGGACCTCACTGCCAGCCAGAAACTCCAGTCTTATGAGGCCCTTCTGGGTTTTCTTGGCTGCCCACATCATTCTGGTGAGGACGCTGTTTATTTGGGAAACCCTTTAAGGCCGGCACACACCGGCTAAAACGTCGGATGTCTGAAGCGTTAGGAGAGAGTCGGACGAGTTCGGGAGCTTCTCTGTTCGGTGTGTTCAGCTGTGTCGGATCCGCGAAGACAGCGTCTGAGTTAGGACGCCGTCGGATACTCTGATTGGTTGTTAGCTAGCTGTTCAGTGACCATTCTGATTGGCGGTGTGCCAGCGAATCAGCGCGGCGTGTGGGAGGGGCGGCGGAAGTGACGACGGTAAACAAACCACATAAACAGAGACGGCACAGAGTTACAAACAACACTTCACCGTTCGTTATTTTGGGGATAAACCAGCGTATGTTTGGAAGCCATGGCTGTGTGGACCGAGGACTTTGAGGAGCAGCTGGCTGCCCTGGTGGAAGAGAGACCACCGTAATACGACATCACGCAAGTAATGCTGAGCTAACACTGTGTGTGCTTTGTTCTGATAAGCTACGGTCCGCACTCCGTTCTGTCACTTCCTGTTTTCATGTGTTGGGTTACTGGCACGAGACTAGCGCCACCCGATGTTTAGGAGACTTATTGCATTTCACGCATGCGCAGAACGTATACGCTGCTGTGTAGCCAGGCGGTGTGTTTCAATGTGACTTTTCTACCGAACGGATCCGACGGGATGCGACGGAGTGGTCGGATGAGGCAGTCGGCCTTGGGCGGCGTGTGGGGGCCTTTCAGTCGGATCAGACGTCGTCCTCGTCCGACTCTCTCCTAACGCTTCAGATGTCCGGCGTCTGAGCCGGTGTGTGGGGGCCTTAAAGCAGTCGGATAAGGAAGTCGGCCTCGGGCGGTGTGTGGGGGCCTTTACACCTTCAGCCTGACATTGTATTTCATTGTCTTGCCTGTAGGAGCACATGAGTTCATGAAACCCCGAGGAGGCGTTTGTTTATTGATTTGTTTACAAAGCAGCGGACATTTCCCTCGAGATTTCCATATTGTTTTTCTATTTTCATGTCCGTCGGACGGGCTGCTGGCCTGTGGGCATCTTACTGCCAGCATCGCCACAACTGTTCACACTTGAAGAGGCACCAGGGTTCGATGACAGCCGTTCTCAGCTGTGATCAAAGTGTGACGATGAGGAATGTTTAAGAACAACAAAAACTAAAAGTTCTTTGAAGTCACGTTCACTTTTTATCCGTCTGCTTCATAGATAAGAACATGAACCTCACCTTGTTTTGGTGGTTTGTACAGCGGCCTGCTGATCTGAGACACGTTTGACCTGTTGCCTGACACGTACGTCAGTGTATGGAAATCTTATCTGATCATCTCATCTACTCTGGTCTGCAGTTCCTCTTTTCTGTGTGTGTGAGTGAGTGTACTCTTTGTGGGCCCTCCCTCTGCTGCCCTCTGGGCCTTTGTGAGGGGAGGAGGGCAGCTTCCTTCATCAGGAACACTTTTCTCTGAGGCTTCAAGTCTCTAAGGTCCGTCCTATTTACTGGAGAGGTGAACAACGTTTCCGTTGCATAAGAACCTTACGGGAGGGTAATGATTGTTCCAGGAATTAGTCAAACCCTCAGGCGTTACCAGGGAAACTAAGTTATTGCCTGTGAAAAACTTTATATTTTGATTGTAAAACGCATGAAAATATAAATTAATGGTCTTAATTTATTTTCTTTGGCAAGTGACCATGGTATCAGCGGGATAATGCCCTTCGAGGTGTCCATAATCAGGAATTAATGGACTTTGTGGAGGCCATTAATTCCTGATTATGGGCACCTCGTCGGGCATTATCCCTCACTTAAATTGGGTTCATTGATGAACATATTCACCTCCCATAACAGCCTCTGTGATCTGCAGCCCTCTTCTAGATTTACAATATACAGAGTTGGAATGTAACTTAGTACATTTACTCAAGTACTTTACTCGAGTACAAATTAGAGGTACTTAATTTGAGTCTTTGCATTTTATGCTACTTTATACTTGTACTCCATTACATCTCAGAAGCAAATACTCTCAGCTTTAGTTACTAGTTACTTTGGAAAACACACCTGAAAACCTCGTATCTCCAGATGTGTTGCTGGTGAATGTTTGTGATAAACTGAAGGATGAAGTGTTCCTTCATGTGTTCAGAGAATTCTCCTCCTTCTTAGACTAAATTAAGTCTTTAAAAACCCTCTT
The DNA here is from genome assembly GCA_039737535.1 of Lagodon rhomboides. Lineage (NCBI taxonomy): Eukaryota > Metazoa > Chordata > Actinopteri > Spariformes > Sparidae > Lagodon > Lagodon rhomboides. The sequence continues at coordinate 2,807,242 of CM077805.1, read as the reverse complement.
GGATTGGCTGCTAAATGCCTCGTCACACAGCTGAAAACAGGCTGTTTTTCTGCCTTTTTACAGACACGTGGTTCTCACAGGACAGCCACAGTACAAACATATGATGCTCTGCTGCAGATTAAACAGCCAACAGTGTATAAAGGAGTTAAAATGAGCTCAACATTAAAGCTGTCGTCATTATAGTCAGGAGAATAAGACACAGCTCAGCTGTCTGTGGCTCCGCCCGGTGGCAGAATGTACGGCTCCCGGCTCAATACAACCAATCAGAGCCGAGGAGAGTTTGAGCTAGACGTCATCACTCTCCATACGCTGCATCGGCACTGTCCCTTCCCCGCGCAGGCGCAGTGCCTGCTCTTACCTGGTCAGATACTTCTCTCCAAACGGTCAACAATGGCGGAGAACAACAACGTCAACAACAGAGGCGAAACATGTCCCACCATTGCCCACGTGAAAGAGAAGAAATAAGAAGACTGACGAAGAAAAGCAGTGTAAAAAGAAAGAATTGGACCGAGCCAGAGAGGAAACGAGGATAAATATCGAGTCATTTCAGAGGTGGAGGAGCTGCGGGATTTGTAAGGACTCGGAAGCGACGCAGAGTTAGCAGCTCTTCTGTTGGATAAGTAAGGACTCCTGCTTGATATGATATATGTTTTATTCTATGTTTTAACCACAAGGCTAAGATAGCGACGGGTACAGTAATACTCACAATAGCGCATATGGCCGTACGATGTTGCAGTTGAGCTACGTAGCTTGTTGCTAAATCTAGCTTGTTAGCTTGTATGCTAACTCCGGTGTTTAGCTTTGTCTTTATGGCTACTGGTTAGCAAAAGTGTCTTTCAGGTGACCGGGCAGTTATGACGTTAGTTTGTGTTCAGTTCGCGCTGAAGCGGTTGAATCGGTTTGGAGAAATAACGTCACTGAAGCTTCAGAAAGGCAGCATGACCTTGCACCGGGTAACGATTAGCTGGTAACTCTGTCTACCCGCGATGTGAGGAACATTGATTGTTACTCGGGATATCTACAGTGATCTGCATGAGGCACTCGTCACTGAAATTTAGTTGTATTGATCAGAAAGAGAGCAATCGGGGCTTAATTATGTTGTTTTAGTTACTTTGCTGAAGTTATCTAAGCTAAAGTTGCGTAGTTATCTGGCTTCCTCTGTTACCATGGTTACATGCCTGCTCGTGCAGGGCAGGCTCCTCTGTGGGAGGGGCTTTGATGGCAGCAGAGTGGAAGAAGGACTGACCTGGGAGCTGCCTGCCTGTTCTTATTCAAATATTCCGGCTAAGTCCACTTTTTTCTCCAACACAACCTATCAGAGCCGAGGGGGGGCGTCTGAGAAGTGTCAATCATTCTCGTGCATCTGCTGCTTCAGACACAGGCTGTGTCCCATTTCAGGGTCTGCATCCTTTGAAGGCCGCAAAGGCCGGGTCCTTCGAAGGATGCAGACCCTGAATTGAGACACAGACATATATACATAGACACCTCATTAAGTGCTGGACCGCATGTCGACGTCACCGCCATATTTGATGTGGCAGCTCTGCCCCGTGAACTAATACAAGTCAATGGAGTGAACTTTATAAAGCTCCTTCTACACAGTGCTATATGTTAATGCCTCTCATTTACACGTTCACACACGTACGAGTATCTTTGAGAAACAGATAGGAACCAAAAACAACGTCTGTAGCGATCTCTGATGATTATAAACGTTAACTACTCCAACTACTGACTCAAAGGGCCACACAGCCTTTTGAGTCAGTGTACAACCTGTACAACCCTGTCAGCTCCGACTCTTCATAGACATCATGTCTCTTCCTCTAACACACAGGATGCCCTCAGTCAGTCTTTAAGAGGATGTAATGCAGTAAAAGTATGACACTGAAGTGTGAAATGTCATGGAGTAGAAGAATGAAATGTCAAAAACAATCAGAAATACTCAAAATTGTTCTTTAAGTACAGATCTTTTTTCCATTCCACCTCTGATTTTCCTATAATGACAGCTGAACACACAGAAATGTGATGTTTCAACAGTGTCATGTTGCTGTTCTGTTGTTCCTGCAGGGCTGAGCGCCGTCTCATCACATGATCGTCGTCAGCACCATTTTGAAGAACATGACTGAAGCTCAGAGGTACTGCAGAGAAAAACACACACACCTGGCAGCTACAGCCAACATGGAGGACGTGAAGATCCTGAACCACACGGCAGGTAAAAGCTCAGTGGTGGACTCTGAATACAGCCACGTGAGTTCACCTTTCTCTCTCGTCTCAAAGTCTTTTTTGACGATGACGTAAACAACAGGCCGGCAGGTTGAACCTCGCTTTGTTTTGGTGGTTTGTACAGCGGCCTGCTGATCTGAGACACGTTTGACCTGTTGCCTGACACGTACGTCAGTGTATGGAAATCTTATCTGATCATCTCATCTACTCTGGTCTGCAGTTCCTCTTTTCTGTGTGTGTGAGTGAGTGTACTCTTTGTGGGCCCTCCCTCTGCTGCCCTCTGGGCCTTTGTGAGGGGAGGAGGGCAGCTTCCTTCATCAGGAACACTTTTCTCTGAGGCTTCAAGTCTCTGTCTGATCTCTAAAGGGGCTCTTATTTTAAAGATAGTCTCTATCGTAGGCAATAAGCCGTTCATTAGAGTTTGTTCTGTTTCACAATGTTCCATTTTTATGGCCTCACTGACAGGCATTAAGAAGTTTCTGTCAACCTTTTAAAGTCTGACACGTGACACGCTTTCCAGGAAATCTGAACCTTTTGACATCGATCATAAATAATATGTGACTTTGACTTGCATTCATGAATTTCTGTATATATTCTGTATGATGCATCCAGCTTTTATGACAAGTTATCTTGATCAGGCTTCCTTTTAATATAGTTTTTCACATTTATTCATGTAGGTATTTGCTTATTTATCACTTGAGCTGTGTAATTCTACATGTGTACAAATATATACAGATAATCATGAAATAAACACCAACGTACAAGTCTCGTCTGTTTCCTTGTCATCAACACCTTGGTAGCCAAATTGAGTATGCAAATCATGTCATGCAAACAGGAAAAGGTATCAAATTTATAGGAACGTACGGTAAGCCTATGTGTGCAAATAAGGGCTGTACATTAACGTATTGTATTGAAGCTCTGCTAACAACAGCATCAAGTCTGAAGTCTCACATCAGAACGAACAGAGAGCCGACGAAGATGGACGCAGTCCTGCTGCTCATCATGGCTGCATGGGGTCAGTAGTTTACTTATTTTACAGATCTTTATATTCTTTTATTACAGCACATAACCTTGTGGGGACAAAACTGTCATCAGAACTCTGAATTAAAAGTGACGTTCCACATTTATATAATCCTTCTCCTTTGATTGACGCACAGACTGATGCAGACTGAATCCTCTGAATTTGATTTCTTTCACTCTGAAATATTTGGTGGTGACGCTGCAGCTCGTAAAATCTTTAGCTTTCCATTTTTTCCAGTCCAGCTTTGGTGTATTTCATTTACAAACCATCACTGAGTTCCTCAATATTTCTCGATGCTGAACTGACTTTTAAACCCAACAACAATCAACTAGGATCCGTCTGCATGAAGCAGGAACCGATCACAGCTCTCAGTTATTCTTAAAAGTACAATTAGGGATGATTCAGTCCGAATGTTGTCAGACTCTGTACCTGCACTCAGTAATATATATATTTACACACACACACAGTTTATACACCGATGAGACAAACTTTGTGACGGGATCTTTAAATCTCCAGACTTCAAACATGTGAATACAGAAGCGTATTGCATTCACTTGATAAATTTATTTTTTGGTTTGTTTTTGGGGTAATTTATTTTTTTGTCTGTTTTTCGTAATAATTATTTCTGGTTTTCTGAATAATTTATTTCTTGTCTGTTTTTTGAATAATTATTTCTGTTTTTCTGAGTAAATTTTTTTTTCTGTTTTTCTGAATAATTTTTTTTTCTGTTTTTCGGACTAATTTTTTTCCTGAGTTTACAGAGCATTTGAAGATCCATTCATTCATTGAGAGCTCGACTTCATGGTTACAAACATGACCGACTTGTTCAGTTTTATCAAGTTTTACTTTGATCTGGGTTTAAGACACTGGGAGATAGTCCTGTCTTTAACTCATATAGATGGTATTATCATTAGTTTGTCAAGGCATGTATGCGGGCAGGAGTCACCATAGGTCCACGACATGGTCCACGGGAGAACGGGAGTCTGTTACAGGTTGGATGTTCTCGCGGGAGTTCGAAGTATCTCGATATTTCAGAAAAAAAATTACTCACGAAAAACAGAAGAAAAAAATTACTCTGAAAAACACAAATAATTATTCCAAAAAACAGACCAAATATAAATAACTCAGAAAAACAGAAATAATTACTCAGTAAAACAAACCAAAAAATAAATGTATCAAGTGAATGCAGTACGCTTCTGTATGTGAACCTCTCTTTTCAGTAAAACCACAAAAGTTTTATCACATCAATGGACTAAAAGGATCAGAATCCATTAAAGGAGCATTCTGTAGTTTTGGTGAAGAAATGTTAACGAGCAGAGAAAGATCCTCATTTGCTAATTTATTTTTTTTCTGCCTCAACAAACTGAATAATTAAACTCTCTTTGTTTTCATGACTGAATAAACAAACTGACCTTAAAGGAAAACACAGTTTATACTGTTTTACTCTGTTTATATGTGGCGGACCCTGCCACCTCTCTAGCCTCCAGCAGTGTTCTGGGACCTTATTCTCCTCTGAGAACAGCTCGTTTATTCACTGATGGAAAATATACATATTTCTGAGTTTGTACAATTACCTCATTAACATTTTAAATATTAAAATGATTCTGAGTTTGAATTTCCTCTCCAAATCTACGTAGTGGCCCTTTAATGACCAGCCTCTGTGCATGAGACACGCGCTCTACCACCTGAGTTACCGGGACGTCCCAGAGAACCACTGTAATATATAACTATGTATTGTGTTGTGTTTCGGGTTGCCTGGTTCACCCAGATGTAACCAGTGTGCATGTCTGTCTCTGCAGGGCTGAGCGCCGTCTCATCACAGCTCCGTCGTCAGTACCAATTTGTTTATGACCTGAGGAACATGACTGAAGCTCAGAGGTACTGCAGAGAAAGACACACCGACCTGGCAACTATAGACAACATGGAGGACGTGAAGCTCCTGAGGAACACGGCAGTTACAAAACAAGTGAGTTCACTGATGTCTTTCTTTAAACGACACGCAGGTTGAAAGTTTTGCACATTTTGAAGTAACATTTTGAGGTACTGTACTTGTTCTTGAGTATTTCCATTTAATGCCACTCTGTACTTCTACTCCACCACTTCTCAGGAGGACACTGTGAGCAGCACTTTAATCTTGTGTCTGATTAAAGTGCAGCTTGAATTTAAACGACTTCCTGTTATTAATTGGATTACTGTCACGATTCAGCAACAGCTATTTAAAGGATCACATGTTGTAAATGATCCTTAGTGTCTCTTGGATTAAAAAATGAGCGATTGGTGAGGTTCAGAATACAAATACAGAAAATCACTGTCGGATTTTGGTCGTCAAAGTGCCATGAAAGTTTCAACGGGAATTTTTTTCAAGGAAAATCCATGACAGGAAGTGGAAGGTCCTCTGTGAGTTGCATGGAACGACCCTCATGTTGATGTTTTTGAGTGTAATGCTTTCTAATACACTTGAGGCTAAAGAAACATAAATGAAAATGTTACTTTCAGTTATTCCGGATCGGGCTGTATAAAGACGTGAACAGCTGGAGGTGGTCGCTGTCAGACCCCAGCTTCTACAAAGAAGGGGAGATCGAGTTCAGACATTGGTTGCCTGGACAACCAGACAACGGTTACAGTGGACAGCACTGCGCAGGGGTGGATAACGGTGGACGATGGAACGACCATAATTGTAAAAGTCTCTTTAGGTCGGTCTGCATGGATGTCAGAGGTGAGTATATTAAGTAGTGTAGTTTAAAACATACCAGTTCAGTTTGTTGAGCTCTCTCTGATTATTTGGGCCGATACAGGATCAGTCAGTCAAACTTTATTTACAGCACCTTCCATCAAAGTCAGTACAATTCAAAGAGCTTTACAGACGACTTACAGGCCAATAAGGCAGCAAGTAATATTAATAATGTGACAGCGATCAGATGAGAATGAGAACAAGAACATTGTCGGTGATGAACGACTTGTTTGGGTGGAGCAGATAGAAGAGCGTTGTGATAGTCCATCCTGCTGGATTTAAAACACGCTTCAGTCTCTGAGTCACTCAGACGGAGACGTGGCCGCAATTCAGCTGTTTCAGATGATAAAACTTTATAACTCCACTCCACTTGTTACTGTTCACATTAATATATACATTTAAAAAAACATATGAGAAGCTCATAAAATACAACACGTTGTTATATATTGAACTAGTTCCCAACCTTTGTGTTTCTTTTTGCTGGTGACCTCCAACACAAAGCTCTGTCTACTTGAGCTTCTTGTCATGTTTCACATGTTCATGTGTTGTTGGTTCCACCAAAGAAACATTTCCCCACTAAACTTCTCACATGGTGACGTCCAGAGAAGTCAAATGATCCAATGTTTTATGTAAAAGCAAATATTGGAGGAAAGTTAAAGAAAAGAAAAGCTGGAAACAGATTTGTGTATCAGAATTTTTTTCTCTGGAGAAAAGAGGGGCAGAGCTGTCAACTGATCACCACCTGGTGGTGAGTTGGGTTCGGTGGCGGGGGAAACCCCTGGAAAGACCTGGTATGCCCAAACGAGTAGTGCGGGTAAACTGGGAACATCTTGGGGAGGCACCCGTCCGTGAAGCCTTCAACTCCCACCTCGGAAGGAGCTTCTCTAGCATCCCTGTGGAGGCTGGGGATATCGAACCTGAATGGTCGATGTTCAAAGCTTCCGTTGTTGAAGCTGCAGCTGTGTCCTGTGGTCATAGGGTCTTAGGTTCCTCAAGGGGCGGCAACCCTCGGACACTTTTGTGGACACCGGTGGTCAGGGAAGCCGTCTGACTGAAGAAGGAGTCCTTTAGGGACATGTTGTCCCGGGAGACTCCTGAGGCAGTTTTGGGGTACCGAAGGGTCCGAAGCGCAGCGGCCGCAGCTGTGGCAGATGCAAAGCAGCGGGTGTGGGAGGAGTTTGGCGAGGCCATGGAGAAGGACTTTCGGGCGGCGCCGAGGCGATGCTGGAAAACCGTCCGGCACCTGAGAGGGGGGAAACGGGGAACCATCCAAGCTGTGTACAGCGAGGATGGGACCTTGTTGACTTCAGCTGACGAGGTCATAGGACGGTGGAAGGAGTACTTTGGTGAACTCCTGAATCCCACTCAGCCACCCTCTGTAGCAGAGACAAAGCTGGAGGATGATGGGGTATCATCGCCGATTTCCCTGGGTGAAGTCACTGCGGTAGTCAAACAACTACACAGTGGCAAGGTCCCAGGGTTTGATGAGATACCATCAGAAATGCTGAAGGCTCTGGGTGTTGAAGGGCTGTCTTGGTTGACACGCCTCTTCAACATTGCGTGGGGGTCGGGGTCGGTGCCGAAGGAGTGGCAAACAGGTGTGGTGGTCCCTATCTTTAAGAAGGGGGACCAGAGGGTGTGTGCCAATTTCAGAGGTATCACACTACTCAGCCTACCTGGGAAAGTCTACTCCAAGGTGCTGGAAAAGAGGGTCCGGCCGATTGTCAAACCTCAGATTGAAAGGAACAATGCGGATTCCGTCCTGGTCGTGGAATAACGGACCAGCTCTTTACTCTTGCAGGGATCCTGGAGGGGGCCTGGGAGTACAATCTCCCAGTCCACATGTGCTTTGTGGATCTGGAGAAGGCGTATGACCGGGTCCCAAAGGATGTTCTGTGGCTGGCGTGCGGGAGTATGGGGTGAGGGGGTCCCTTCTCAGGGCCATCCAATCCCTATATTCTCAAAGCGAGAGCTGCGTGCGTATACTCGGAAGTAAGTCGGACCGGTTCCAAGTGGGTGTTGGCCTCCGCCAGGGCTGTGCCTTGTCTCCAATCCTGTTTGTGATTTACATGGACAGGATTTCAAGGCACAGTCGTGGTGTGGAGGGGTTAAATGTTGGTGGCTGGAGATCGCATCACTGCTTTTTGCCGATGATGTGGTCTTGATGGCATCATCGGCTTTAGATCCACAACGCTCACTGGATCGGTTCGCAGAGTGTGAAGCGGCAGGGATGAGGATCAGCACCTCTAAATCTGAGGCCATGGTTCTCAGTAGGAAATTGGTGGCTTGCCAACTCAGGGTGGGGAATGAGTCCTTGCCCCAAGTGAAGGAGTTTAAGTATCTCGGGGTTTTGTTCACGAGTGAGGGGACGATGGGGCGGGAGATTGACCGGAGAGTCGGAGCAGCGAGTACGGTGTTGTATGCGCTTCACCGCACGGTTGTGACGAAAAGGAAGCTGAGCCAGAAGGCAAAGCTCTCGATCTGCCGGTCAATCTTCGTCCCTACCCTCACCTATGGCCATGAGCGATGGGTCATGACCGAAAGAATGAGATCGCAGATACAATCGGCCGAAATGGGTTTTCTCCGCAGGGTGGCTGGGGTCTCCCTTAGAGATAGGGTGAGAAGCTCAGCCATCCGGGAGGGACTCTGAGTAGAGCTGCTGCTTCTTTGCGTGGGAAGGAGCCAGTTGAGGTGGTCCGGGCATCTGATGAGGATGCCACCAGGGCGCCTTCCTAGGGAGGTGTTCCTGGCACGTCCAACTGGGAGGAGACCTAGGGGTAGACCCAGAACCAGGTGGAGGGATTATATCTCCTCTCTGACCTGGGAGCTCCTCGGGATTCCCCAGTCAGAGTTAGCCGACGTGGCCGGGGAAAATGTAATCGGGGGCTCGCTGTTGAAGCTGCTGCCCCCGCGACCAGACCCCGGATAAAGCGGATGACAATGGATGGATGGAGAATTTTTTTCTTTTCTTTCCTCTCCATCAGCCATGTGACGACCCCTCAGATGTATCTGGTGACCCTTCAGAGGGGCCCGTATGTTTGTGTTTCATGCATCTGAGAAAATATTCACATGTAGACAAAATAATGTGTGAATCTAGTAGATGTAGATTTTAAGGATGTGATTATTAATGGGGAGAGACGGTGAAGAAATACTCAGTAACATTTATTAAGATGATCATGTCTTCCATTTTTATTTTACAAAGTCATTAATTCAGTGGATTTATGATGCTGTGAATTCTGCCACAGACACGACATGGATGTAAACTGTATGTTATAGTTCCTCTGCACAGCACTGTGCTCTGTTTTCAGGGTCAGAATGTGACGTTTGTCCTCATCAAGACTTCCATGACCTGGACTGAGGCCCAGAGCTACTGCAGAGAACACCACACAGACCTGGCCAGTGTGAGGAACACGGCAGAGAACCAGAAGGTGAAGGACGTGGTACCTGCAGGAGCACTGGGCCTGGATCGGACTCTTCAGAGACTCCTGGAAGTGGTCGGATGGAAGTATCTCCTCATTTAGGAACTGGGCTTCTGGTGAACCTGATAACTCTGGTGGGAAAGACGCTTGTGTGGTGGCAGACTTGGGCAACGATGGAAAATGGCAGGACGATCCCTGTGACCAGAAGAGACCGTTCGTTTGCTACAAACTACGTGAGTGTTAACTGTTGATTCCACTAGTATTTATATTTGGATTTTGGTTTAATTTAGCATCAAATCAATGATAATGTAACAAAAACAACACAAAACATAAAGTTATGGACAGAAAATAAAATGTAAACACTCCTGATGTTTATCACTGACATGAAATTATTTGTAAAGTTATCAAACAGATGCCACAGACGGAGGACAGAAGCACAGTTTCACTGTCACTGTTCAAACTGATGAATGTCAATATTCATATGAACATATTTTTCTCACAGTCCCTCCGACTACAAAGCAAGTGATCAAAGTGCGTCTGGTGAGAAAGGACTCCTCTCTGGATCTCAACGACCCTGCTGTGTTGGAACAAATGTTGAAGGAGGTAAATCATGTTGGACTTTTCTAATTTTATACACAAACAGAACAAATTCAAATCAGATCAGACTTTATTGATCCCCGAGGGAAAACTCAGCAGAGCCAGAAACAGTGTGAAGAGGTAGGAAACAGATGGACATGACGTGACCTGAGCATCGTGTAGGAAGCTGTGCACGTACATATGTGCAGGATTAAAGAGTGTAGTCGTGCCACTCTGCAGGCGGACTGAGGCAGAACTGGGACTCGTTCAGAGTCGACGCTCAGCACAAACTTTACTATCAGTTTTAGAAAAGCCAGAGCCTTTACAACAGAAGAAAGAGGAGGAGAGAGTCAGAGAGGACAACAGGCCGACAGGTCGACGCCGTCTTAGGGAACAAAACATGTGAATGTGTAAATGTGATGCAGAGTGCTGCTAAAATAGAGGAAAATCTAAAGAACAATGCAGAATGTAATATCTCTGTGTGAGTGATGATGCTGAGGAGTTTTTATCAGTATCAACAGAGGCTGAAGGACCAGGGGGTGAAAGGAGACGTCAAACTGAGCTGGAGGAAGCAGTCAGACGGAAAGGTCTTCCACAAGGAGGAGGAGGAGACAAAGAAGAAGAAGAAGGACGAGCTCTAAAGGGGCACTACGTAGTTTTGGAGAAGAAATTCAAACTTATATTAATGAGGTAATAACACAAACATCAGTGAGTCAGCAAGCTGTTCTCAGAGGAGAATAAGGTCCCAGAACACTGTTTGGAGCTAGAGAGGTGGCAGGGTCCGCCACATATAAACAGTAAAACAGTATAAACTGTGTTTTCCTTTAAGGTCAGTTTGTTTATTCAGTTCGTTGAGGCAGAAAAAATAAATCAGCCAATGAAGATCTTTCTCTGCTCATTAACATTTCTTCTCCAAAACTACAGAATGCTCCTTTAATGTTGTGTTTCTGTGATTCTTCCTCAAAGTCCTCATGTAATGTGTCAGAATAGACCTGCGACATGTGGATGAATCGATCAGTCACATTAACTATTTTAATCATCAGTTAATCTTTTAGTTATTTAATTAGTCAAGTTATTTAGTCAAGTAACCAAACCAAATATTCTCTGGTTCTAGCTTCTTAAATGTGACGATTTCATGTTTTCTTTTCATGTATGATCATAAACTTAATATCTTTGTGTGTCAGACTGTTGGTCGATTATAACAAGACATTTAAAGTGATCTCATTGGGCTGTGGGAACTTATAACAGACTTTATTCACTCTATGAAATACTGTGTGATTAGATAAAATACTGTGTGATTAGATAAAATACTGTGTGATCAGATAAAATACTGTGTGATTAGATAATATACTGTGTGATTAGATAAATGACTGCAGGTTAGATAAGATGAGAATCAACTGGAGGAAACTCGAGCGAAGAAAACATTAAAAAGATTAACTTTAATGTTTGAAGAATGTTTAAAATCTGTTTTCATGAGAAAAGAAAGTCTCTGTTCATTTCAGAGTGATATTCAGCAGCTCACCTTTCAGTCTGTTGAGCCAATCTGTGTGTATTTACAGCAGCAGCCTCTGGTGGGTTGATGCAGAATGACTCGGATGTTGTTGCTCCAGCTAACAGGAGCTAACTGGCTAAATTAGCACTGGTTCAGTTTGCTAGTTGAAGTGAGGCGGGCACATGTGATTGGCCGATAGATGACGGGGGCGGTGACATCACCACTGTCAATGAAATGTAATAAATGACAGAATTAAATAAAGTGTATCCTTATATAAAGTGTGAAATTAAATAAAGTGTGGTTTGAGAAAATGTCAGGAACAATTCTGAGTTTTTTAAAAGTCTCTGATGAAATGAAAATAATATCCAGTTTGTGTTTTTGTGAACATAATGATGAATGAACATTTCATAATGACAGACATGATGAGAATAAGACACAGCTCAGCTGTCTGTGGCTCCACCCAGTGGCTGTAATTTGATTTGCAAGATTCCAGTCTAAGAAGGAGGAGAATATATCTTATTCTCCTGACTATAATGACGACAGCTTTAATGTTGAGCTCATTTTAACTCCTTTATACACTGTTGGCTGTTTAATCTGCAGCAGAGCATCATATGTTTGTACTGTGGCTGTCCTGTGAGAACCACGTGTCTGTAAAAAGGCAGAAAAACAGCCTGTTTTCAGCTGTGTGACGAGGCATTTAGCAGCCAATCCAAGAGGGTTTTTAAAGACTTAATTTAGTCTAAGAAGGAGGAGAATTCTCTGAACACATGAAGGAACACTTCATCCTTCAGTTTATCACAAACATTCACCAGCAACACATCTGGAGATACAAGGTTTTCAGGTGTGTTTTCCAAAGTAACTAGTAACTAAAGCTGAGAGTATTTGCTTCTGAGATGTAATGGAGTACAAGTATTTTTATTTTTACTTTTATTTATTTTAAAAAAAAATTTTTAAACATTTTTTCTTCGCCAATTTTCCTCTGTAGCACTTTGAGATTGCTAAAATATAAAGTGCATTACAAATAAAATGTATTATTATTATTATTATTATTATTATTATTATTATTATTATTATAAGTATCAAGAAGCATAAAATGCAAAGACTCAAATTTAGTACCTCTAATTTGTACTCGAGTAAATGTACTAAGTTACATTCCACCTCTGCGTACTGTAAATCTAGAAGAGGGCTGCAGATCCCAGAGGCTGTTATGGGAGGTGAATATGTTCATCAATGAACCCAATTTAAGTGAGGGATAATGCCCGACGAGGTGCCCATAATCAGGAATTAATGGCCTCCGTGAAGTCCATTAATTCCTGATTATGGACACCTCGAAGGGCATTATCCCGCTGGTACCATGGTCACTTGCCAAAGAAAATAAATTAAGACCATTAATTTATATTTTCATGCGTTTTACAATCAAAATATAAAGTTTTTCACAGGCAATAACTTAGTTTCCCTGGTAACGCCTGAGGGTTTGACTAATACCTGGAACAACCATTACCCTCCCGTAAGGTTCTTATGCAACGGAAACGTTGTTCACCTCTCCAGTAAATAGGACGGACCTTAGATACGACTTGGCAACGGGAGATATTCTAGTCCGCTCAGCGGTGAGCCAGAAAGCTAACGCTATGCTAGCAAGATTCAAAGTCGATAACATCGCGTACGGTTGACGAACAGTAAATATAATGTGACAGTATGTTTAACAACAAGACTAGCTAGCTTACCAGTCATGTCATTGTCCCCAAATCAACATCAAGATGTTCACGAACAAATGATCGGCCGTGTGTAACGTTACTGTGGCCGCAGCCTGAAGCAGAGAGCTGAACAGCCAACGGGATGTGAGATTATTCGCTTCTGTGATATAAAGTCAGTAAGTTTAGAGGGGAAGTGAACTTTCTGCAGCTTGTGTGTTCCAGTCTCCATCCTGTGGTGTTCAGAGGATAAGGCTCTGAAGGACTGACGGACTGCACTCAGTGCTGGAAATAAACTGTAAACAGAGGCTTTGACTGCGTTCCCGTCGCTATGGTTACGCAGCTAGCGCATTAATTTAGACGGTGAATAGACAATTTGACCGGAACTACTTAGTAGGTGTCCATATACCAGGGATTAATGTACACCCTGCAGCCAATCAGAATCGAGTATTCCCCCAGACCATGGTATCATAAGTGAAGAAATGATTGAGCTCAGCTCATTATGAAATGTTCATTCATCATTACGTTCATAAACACATAAACTGGATATTATTTTCATTTCATAAGAGACTTTAAAAAACTCAGAATTGTTCCTGACATTTTCTCAAACCACACTTTATTTAATTTCACACTTTTTATAAGGATACACTTTATTTCATTCTGTCATTTATTACATTTCATTGACAGTGGTGATGTCACCGCCCCCCTCATCTATCGGCCAATCACATGTGCCCGCCTCACTTCAACTAGCAAACTGAACCAGTGCTAATTTAGCCAGTTAGCTCCTGTTAGCTGGAGCAACAACATCCGAGTCATTCTGCATCAACCCACCAGAGGCTGCTGCTGTAAATACACACAGATTGGCTCAACAGACTGAAAGGTGAGCTGCTGAATATCACTCTGAAATGAACAGAGACTTTCTTTTCTCATGAAAACAGATTTTAAACATTCTTCAAACATTAAAGTTAATCTTTTTAATGTTTTCTTCACTGCAGTTTCCTCCAGTCGATTCTCATCTTATCTAACCTGCAGTCATTTATCTGATCACACAGTATTTTATCTAATCACACAGTATATTATCTAATCACACAGTATTTTATCTAATCACACAGTATTTTATCTAATCACACAGTATTTTATCTAATCACACAGTATTTTATCTAATCACACAGTATTTCATAGAGTGAATAAAGTCTGTTATAAGTTCCCACAGCCCAATGAGATCACTTTAAATATCTTGTTACAATCGACCAACAGTCTGACACACAAAGATATTAAGTTTATGATCATACATGAAAAGAAAACATGAAATTGTCACATTTAAGAAGCTAGAACCAGAGAATATTTGGTTTGGTTACTTGACTAATAACTAAAAGATTAACTGATGATTAAAATAGTTAATGTGACTGATCGATTCATCCACATGTCGCAGGTCTATTCTGACACATTACATGAGGACTTTGAGGAAGAATCACAGAAACACAACATTAAAGGAGCATTCTGTAGTTTTGGAGAAGAAATGTTAATGAGCAGAGAAAGATCTTCATTGGCTGATTTATTTTTTCTGCCTCAACGAACTGAATAAACAAACTGACCTTAAAGGAAAACACAGTTTATACTGTTTTACTCTGTTTATATGTGGCGGACCCTGCCACCTCTCTAGCTCCAAACAGTGTTCTGGGACCTTATTCTCCTCTGAGAACAGCTTGCTGACTCACTGATGTTTGTGTTATTACCTCATTAATATAAGTTTGAATTTCTTCTCCAAAACTACGTAGTGCCCCTTTAAAGCTCGTCCTTCTTTGGACAGTTCGTCTTCTTCTTTGTCTCCTCCTCCTCCTTGTGGAAGACCTTTCCGTCTGACTGCTTCCTCCAGCTCAGTTTGACGTCTCCTTTCACCCCCTGGTCCTTCAGCCTCTGTTGATACTGATAAAAACTCCTCAGCATCATCACTCACACAGAGATATTACATTCTGCATTGTTCTTTAGATTTTCCTCTATTTTAGCAGCACTCTGCATCACATTTACACATTCACATGTTTTGTTCCCTAAGACGGCGTCGACCTGTCGGCCTGTTGTCCTCTCTGACTCTCTCCTCCTCTTTCTTCTGTTGTAAAGGCTCTGGCTTTTCTAAAACTGATAGTAAAGTTTGTGCTGAGCGTCGACTCTGAACGAGTCCCAGTTCTGCCTCAGTACGGCCTGCAGAGTGGCACGACTACACTCTTTAATCCTGCACATATGTACGTGCACAGCTTCCTACACGATGCTCAGGTCACCTCATGTCCATCTGTTTCCTACCTCTTCACACTGTTTCTGGCTCTGCTGAGTTTTCCCTCGGGGATCAATAAAGTCTGATCTGATTTGAATTTGTTCTGTTTGTGTATAAAATTAGAAAAGTCCAACATGATTTACCTCCTTCAACATTTGTTCCAACACAGCAGGGTCGTTGAGATCCAGAGAGGAGTCCTTTCTCACCAGACGCACTTTGATCACTTGCTTTGTAGTCGGAGGGACTGTGAGAAAAATATGTTCATATGAATATTGACATTCATCAGTTTGAACAGTGACAGTGAAACTGTGCTTCTGTCCTCCGTCTGTGGCATCTGTTTGATAACTTTACAAATAATTTCATGTCAGTGATAAACATCAGGAGTGTTTACATTTTATCTTCTGTCCATAACTTTATGTTTTGTGTTGTTTTTGTTACATTATCATTGATTTGATGCTAAATTAAACCAAAATCCAAATATAAATACTAGTGGAATCACCAGTTAACACTCACGTAGTTTGTAGCAAACAAACGGTCTCTTCTGGTCACAGGGATCGTCCTACCATTTTCCATCGTTGCCCAAGTCTGCCACCACACAAGCGTCTTTCCCACCAGAGTTATCAGGTTCACCAGAAGCCCAGTTCCTAAATGAGGAGATACTTCCATCCGACCACTTCCAGGAGTCTCTGAAGAGTCCGATCCAGGCTATCTGCTCCTGCAGGTACCACGTCCTTCACCTTCTGGTTCTCTGCCGTGTTCCTCACACTGGCCAGGTCTGTGTGGTGTTCTCTGCAGTAGCTCTGGGCCTCAGTCCAGGTCATGGAAGTATTGATGTAGACAAACGTCACATTCTGACCTGAAAACAGAGCACAGTGCTGTGCAGAGGAACTATAACATACAGTTTACATCCATGTCGTGTCTGTGGCAGAATTCACAGCATCATAAATCCACTGAATTAATGACTTTGTAAAATAAAAATGGAAGACATGATCATCTTAATAAATGTTACTGAGTATTTCTTCACCGTCTCTCCTCATTAATAATCACATCCTTAAAATCTACATCTAATAGATTCACACATTATTCTGTCTACATGTGAATATTTCCTCAGATGTATGAAACACAAACATACGGGCCCCTCTGAAGGGTCACCAGATACACCTGAGGGGTCGTCACATGGTTGATGGAGAGGAAAGAAAAGAAAAACCTTCTGATACACAAATCTGTTTCCAGCTTTTCTTTTCTTTAACTTTCCTCCAATATTTGCTTTTACATAAAACATTGGATCATTTGACTTCTCTGGACGTCACCATGTGAGAAGTTTAGTGGGGAAATGTTTCTTTGGTGGAACCAACAACACATGAACATGTGAAACATGACAAGAAGCTCAAGTAGACAGAGCTTTGTGTTGGAGGTCACCAGCAAAAAGAAACACAAAGGTTGGGAACTAGTTCGATATATAACAACGTGTTGTATTTTATGAGCTTCTCATATGTTTTTTAATGTACATATTAATGTGAACAGTAACAAGTGGAGTGGAGTTATAAAGTTTTATCATCTGAAACAGCTGAATTGCGGCCACGTCTCCGTCTGAGTGACTCAGAGACTGAAGCGTGTTTTAAATCCAGCAGGATGGACTATCACAACGCTCTTCTATCTGCTCCACCCAAACAAGTCGTTCATCACCGACAATGTTCTTGTTCTCATTCTCATCTGATCGCTGTCACATTATTAATATTACTTGCTGCCTTATTGGCCTGTAAGTCGTCTGTAAAGCTCTTTGAATTGTACTGACTTTGATGGAAGGTGCTGTAAATAAAGTTTGACTGACTGATCCTGTATCAGCCCAAATAATCAGAGAGAGCTCAACAAACTGAACTGGTATGTTTTAAACTTCACTACTTAATATTCTCACCTCTGACATCCATGCAGACCAAGCAATAGCGATTTTTACAATCACGGTCGGCCCATCGTCCATCATACATCACTGTGCAGTGCTCTGTACTGTTATCGTTGTTTGGTTGTCCAGCTCTAGTCCCCCACAGTCTGAACTCGGTCTCCCCGTCTTTGTAGAAGCTGGGGTCTGACAGCGACCACCTCCAGCTGTTCACGTCATCATACAGCCCGATCCGGAATAACTGAAAGCAACATTTTCATTTATGTTTCTTTAGCCTCAAGTGTATTAGAAAGCATTACACTCAATATACACTCAAAAACATCAACATGAGGGTCGTTCCATGCAACTCACAGAGGACCTTCCACTTCCTGTCATGGACTTTCCTTGAAAAAAATTCCCGTTGAAACTTTCATGGAAAATCCTACAGTGATTCTCTGTATTTGTATTCTGAACCTCACCAATCGCTCATTTTTTAATCCAAGAGACACTAAGGATCATTTACAACATGTGATCCATTAAATAGCTGTTGCTGAATCGTGACAGTAATCCAATTAATAACAGGAAGTCGTTTAAATTCAAGCTGCACTTTAATCAGACACAAGATTAAAGTGCTGCTCACAGTGACCTCCTGAGAAGTGGTGGAGTAGAAGTACAGAGTGGCATTAAATGGAAATACTCAAGAACAAGTACAGTACCTCAAAATGTTACTTCAAAATGTGCAAAACTTTCAACCTGCGTGTCGTTTAAAGAAAGACATCAGTGAACTCACTTGGTTTGTAACTGCCGTGTTCCTCAGGAGCTTCACGTCCTCCATGTTGTCTATAGTTGCCAGGTCGGTGTGTCTTTCTCTGCAGTACCTCTGAGCTTCAGTCATGTTCCTCAGGTCATAAACAAATTGGTACTGACGACGGAGCTGTGATGAGACGGCGCTCAGCCCTGCAGAGACAGACATGCACACTGGTTACATCTGGGTGAACCAGGCAACCCGAAACACAACACAATACATAGTTATATATTACAGTGGTTCTCTGGGACGTCCCGGTAACTCAGGAGGTAGAGCGCGTGTCTCATGCACAGAGGCTGGTCATTAAAGGGCCACTACGTAGATTTGGAGAGGAAATTCAAACTCAGAATCATTTTAATATTTAAAATGTTAATGAGGTAATTGTACAAACTCAGAAATATGTATATTTTCCATCAGTGAATAAACGAGCTGTTCTCAGAGGAGAATAAGGTCCCAGATCACTGCTGGACGCTAGAGAGGTGGCAGGGTCCGCCACATATAAACAGAGTAAAACAGTATAAACTGTGTTTTCCTTTAAGGTCAGTTTGTTTATTCAGTCATGAAAACAAAGAGAGTTTAATTATTCAGTTTGTTGAAGCAGAAAAAAAATAAATCAGCCAATGAGGATCTTTCTCTGCTCGTTAACATTTCTTCACCAAAACTACAGAATGCTCCTTTAATGGATTCTGATACTTTAAGTCCATTGATGTGATAAAACTTTTGTGGTTTTAATGAAAAAAGAGGTTCACATACAGAAGCGTACTGCATTCACTTGATACATTTATTTTTTGGTTTGTTTTTCTGAGTAATTTTTTGTGTTTTTCTGAGTTATTTATTTTTTTGTCTGTTTTTCAGAATAATTATTTCTGTTTTTCTAAGTAATTTATTTTTTGTCTGTTTTTTGGAATAATTATTTCTGTTTTTCTAAGTAATTTATTTTTTGTCTGTTTTTTGGAATAATTATTTCTGTTTTTCTAAGTAATTTATTTTTTGTCAGTTTTTTGGAATAATTATTTCTGTTTTTCTGAGTAATTTATTTTTTGTCTGTTTTTTGGAATAATTATTTCAGTTTTTCTGAGTAATTTATTTTTTGTCTGTTTTTTGGAATAATTATTTCTGTTTTTCTAAGTAATTTATTTTTTGTCAGTTTTTTGGAATAATTATTTCTGTTTTTCTGAGTAATTTTTTTTTCTGTTTTTCAGAGTAATTATTTTTTCTTCTGTTTTTCAGAGTAATTTTTTTTCTGAAATATCGAGATACTTCGAACTCCCGCGAGAACATCCAACCTGTAACAGACTCCCGTTCTCCCGTGGACCATGTCGTGGACCTATGGTGACTCCTGCCCGCGCATACATGCCTTGACAAACTAATGATAATACCATCTATATGAGTTAAAGACAGGACTATCTCCCAGTGTCTTAAACCCAGATCAGAGTAAAACTTGATTAAACTGAACAAGTCGGTCATGTTTGTAACCATGAAGTCGAGCTCTCAATGAATGAATGGATCTTCAAATGCTCTGTAAACTCAGGAAAAAAATTAGTCCGAAAAACAGAAAAAAAAAAATTATTCAGAAAATCAGGAAAAAAAATTTACTCAGAAAAACAGAAATAATTATTCAAAAAACAGACAAGAAATAAATTATTCAGAAAACCAGAAATAATTATTACGAAAAACAGACAAAAAAATAAATTACCCCAAAAACAAACCAAAAAATAAATGTATCAAGTGAATGCAATACGCTTCTGTATTCACATGTTTGAAGTCTGGAGATTTAAAGATCCCGTCACAAAGTTTTGTCTCATCGGTGTATAAACTGTGTGTGTGTATAAATATATATATTACTGAGTGCAGGTACAGAGTCTGACAACATTCGGACTGAATCATCCCTAATTGTATTTTTAAGAATAACTGAGAGCTGTGATCGGTTCCTGCTTCATTCAGACGGATCCTAGTTGATGTTGTTGGGTTTAAAAGTCAGTTCAGCATCGAGAAATATTGAGGAACTCAGTGATGGTTTGTAAATGAAATACACCAAAGCTGGACTGGAAAAAATAGAAAGCTAAAGATTTTACGAGCTGCAGCGTTACCACAAAATATTTCAGGGTAAAAGAAATCAAATTCAGAGGATTCAGTCTGCATCAGTCTGTGCGTCAATCAAAGGAGAAGGATTATATAAATGTGGAACATCATTTTTAATTCAGAGTTCTGATGACAGTTTTGTCCCCACAAGGTTATGTGCTGTAATAAAAGAATATAAAGATCTATAAAATAAGTAAACTACTGACCCCATGCAGCCATGATGAGCAGCAGGACTGCGTCCATCTTCGTCGGCTCTCTGTTCGTTCTGATGTGAGACTTCAGACTTGATGCTGTTGACAGAGCTTCAATACAATACGTTAATGTACAGCCCTTATTTGCACACATAGGTACTTTCCTATAAATTTGATACCTTTTCCTGTTTGCATGACATGATTTGCATACTCAATTTGGCTACCAAGGTGTTGATGACAAGGAAACAGACGAGACTCGTACGTTGGTGTTTATTTCATGATTATCTGTATATATTTGTACACATGCAGAATTACACAGTTCAAGTGATAAATAAGCAAATACATACATGAATAAATGTGAAAAACTATATTAAAAGGAAGCCTGATCAAGATAACTTGTCATAAAAGCTGGATGCATCATACAGAATATATACAGAAATTCATGAATGCAAGTCAAAGTCACATATTATTTATGATCGATGTCAAAAGGTTCAGATTTCCTGGAAAGCGTGTCACGTGTCAGACTTTAAAAGGTTGACAGAAACTTCTTAATGCCTGTCAGGAGGGTTTCAGGTGCTCAGGACACCTTCAGAGAGTGTAGGAATCTAGTGAGGCCATAAAAATGGAACATTGTGAAACAGAACAAACTCTAATGAACGGCTTATTGCCTACGATAGAGACTATCTTTAAAATAAGAGCCCCTTTAGAGGTCAGACAGAGACTTGAAGGCTCAGAGAAAAGTGTTCCTGATGAAGGAAGCTGCCCTCCTCCCCTCACAAAGGCTCAGAGGGCAGCAGAGGGAGGGCCCACAAAGAGTACACTCACTCACACACACAGAAAAGAGGAACTGCAGACCAGAGTAGATGAGATGATCAGATAAGATTTCCATACACTGACGTACGTGTCAGGCAACAGGTCAAACGTGTCTCAGATCAGCAGGCCGCTGTACAAACCACCAAAACAAAGCGAGGTTCAACCTGCCGGCCTGTTGTTTACGTCATCGTCAAAAAAGACTTTGAGACGAGAGAGAAAGGTGAACTCACGTGGCTGTATTCAGAGTCCACCACTGAGCTTTTACCTGCCGTGTGGTTCAGGATCTTCACGTCCTCCATGTTGGCTGTAGCTGCCAGGTGTGTGTGTTTCTCTCTGCAGTACCTCTGAGCTTCAGTCATGTTCTTCAAAATGGTGCTGACGACGATCATGTGATGAGACGGCGCTCAGCCCTGCAGGAACAACAGAACAGCAACATGACACTGTTGAAACATCACATTTCTGTGTGTTCAGCTGTCATTATAGGAAAATCAGAGGTGGAATGGAAAAAAGTTCTGTACTTAAAGAACAATTTTGAGTATTTCTGATTGTTTTTGACATTTCATTCTTCTACTGCATGACATTTCACACTTTTACTGCAGTACATCCTCTTAAAGACTGACTGAGGGCATCCTGTGTGTGAGACAAAGAGACATGATGTATATGAAGAGTCGGAGCCGACAGGGTTGTACAGGTAGTACACTGACTCAAAAGGCTGTTATTAGTACTTAGATAACCAAAAATCACTATTTATAAAAACAACGTTGGTGCTTTTTATTTCCACAGATGTCACATTTACATGTCAGGATCTGGTTATTATAGACAGATTCAATATTTAACTGTCATGTATCATCACAGTGACAGCGTTACAGACATTAGCAGCTGTAAACACTCATAAAAACATTATAAAATACATCCTGTGGTTTGGTGCCGACCTGTATACTCGACATATAAGGAGAAGTTAACGTTTATATTCATCTGAGAACGTTACAGACGTTGTTTTTGGTTCCCATCTGTCAGAGCTGCCACATCCAATATGGCGGCGACGTTGACGTGTCGCAGCAACGGGCCAACCCGCTCAATGAGGCGTCTATGTGTATGTGTATATCGATATAGGCACATAAAAATAATAAGGAAAAAAATGTTTTTAAGCTCATATTGAAGGCATTTACTGGAAATCCCTACAAACGTTATGAACTAAGCTTTTTCAAGTAGCTGGGAACTTGTTTTTAAACAACAACAACAAAAAAACAGCTTAAATACACCAATAAACAGAATAAAATGAATCCACGCAGATTCTCCGACGAAGTCCAAGTCTCCAGAAGCCCCGAGATCCTGAAATGATCTGAATAAGATCTATTTAAACCCCTTTTAAAGAAGAAACGTTTACTGCACCTGCGAAGTCAAACGTACTTATTTTGGTACTCCTGACCTTCCGTAATGTTTACATCCGTTAGAACCAATATGGCGTCGATCGGTTTTGCAGTGAGGTTGATACAGACACATTTTTAAATATTTTGGTCGCTTCCAGCTCATATTAAAGGCATTTATTTGCATCTATGTAAATGGATACGTTTTGAAATAAAGTCGAATTGCTTTAAAGTCACTACACTCCATGTGTCGGTTGGTAGAATTGGATTTTCCTACCAAGACGTCAGGGTGTCTCTTTGCTAGCTAGCACGGTTAGCTGTTAGCTAGCCGCTAGCCTGCTCCGGCAGTCGGAGGTAGCTGGTGCGGTTAGCGGGAGTATCTCTGAGCCATGACGGAGGTGGAGGAGCTGAGGCCCGTCCCCAGGGAGCGGGCCATCCTGGAGAGCTTCTTCACGCAGCTCGGCATGTTTTCCTTCGACCGGGCGAAGGACTACGTGGAGAAGGAGAAGGACAACAGCAAGAGCGCCGGGGCCATCTGGGCCGCGCTGCTGGCCGCTCTGGCTCACCTGGCCGCGGCGGAGAAGGCGTACCACAACATGACATTCCTCGGACAGAAAATGGGTAAATTAGAGAAAGTCTGGTGGAGTGATTAGCAGACATTATATAAAGAAAAAGAAAAAATGAAATCGCACCCAATCTCACTCTTTAAAGCCTAAATGTAAGGTTTTACACGTTATGATAAGCCAGCATTTGTTGAGGCTCTATAAACTCTCACCAGTAGCTTTATTAGTGTTGTGCTTTTGCTTTAAATTGGTATCTAATGAATAAAGTGTTATCGTCATTTAATTTCAGTCCGAAAACCCAAATAGATGAGAGGTCAAACTCAGTGTGTTTTGTGTCTGAAACCTAATTTTATCATCTACCACATAATGTGAAAATTACTTATTATTTTGGAGGGCAAATTACGAGAATAAAGTCATAATATTAGGTCTACGAGAATAAAGTCGTAACATTACGAGAATAAAGTCAAAATATTACGAGAATAAAGTCAAAATATTACGAGAAAAAAGTCATAATATTACGAGATTAAAGTCAAAATATTACGAGATTAAAGTCAAAATATTACGAGAAAAAAGTCATAATATTACGAGATTAAAGTCAAAATATTACGAGATTAAAGTCATAATATTACGAGATTAAAGTCATAATATTACGAGATTAAAGTCAAAATATTACGAGAAAAAAGTCAAAATATTACGAGATTAAAGTCATAATATTACGAGATTAAAGTCATAATATTACGAGATTAAAGTCATAATATTACGAGATTAAAGTCAAAATATTACGAGAATAAAGTCATAATATTACGAGAAAAAAGTCATAATATTACGAGAAAAAAGTCATAATATTACGAGATTAAAGTCAAAATATTACGAGATTAAAGTTAAAATATTACGAGAATAAAGTCAAAATATTACGAGATTAAAGTCCAAATATTACGAGATTAAAGTCCAAATATTACGAGATTAAAGTCAAAATATAACGAGAAAAAAGTCAAAATATTACGAGATTAAAGTCAAAATATTACGAGATTAAAGTCATAATATTACGAGATTAAAGTTAAAATATTACGAGAAAAAAGTCCAAATATTACGAGATTAAAGTCAAAATATTATGAGAAAAAAGTCATAATATTACGAGATTAAAGTCATAATATTACGAGAAAAAAGTCAAAATATAACGAGAAAAAAGTAGTAATTTTAATGAGAACTCTTACAGAAAGAGCTTCTTCCCCCTACGTTAGAATGAGGAATGTTGAGCATCACTTGAAGAGTTAAGGCTGCTGTTTGGTTGAGCTGGTCACGTCAGATCTTAACTCTATCGAAGCTTTTTTCTCATTAAAACGACTTTTTTCCCCTTGTATTATTATTACATTATTCTCGTGTTATTACGACTTTATTCTCGTAACATTACGACTTTTTTCTCGTAATTTCCCCCCAATTTTTTTTTTATTTTAATTTTTTTTCCTCTTAGTATGGCCCTAATACTCCGTCGTAGAAAATACTTGTGCTAGTGTGCAAATAATAAAAGTCCACCCTGGGCAGTGCTTGATATCTTAAATGTTAAAGCATACTGACAGCAACATTTCCAACAGCAGGTGGAGCTGTAGCTCATGAATGCTAAAAAGTCAACCATTTTCATCTCATGGTGAAACTGTGAGCATTGTATCATCTCTCCCTCTCTCTCTGCAGGCGGTCAGTCCTTCTTCAGCCGCAAAGACTCCATCCGCACCATCTACACCTCCCTGTTCAACGAGCTCAGGAAGGTGGTGACGATGGGGCGCCACAGCCAGCCGGGCTCCGCCCCCTACCTGGAGGACCTGCTGTCGCACCTGTCGGAGCAGCTCTGCCACTTCACGCAGGCCCGCATGGAGATGGCCGACCTGTACGAGAAGATGCACTCGCTGGGCAGCCAGAAGAGCATCAACTCAGAGGAGCTGGTGACCACGCTGGAGGCCGTCCTGCACAAATACAGCACCAAGTGTGTACATTTAAGTCCTCAAAGCAAGAAAATGTAATTTAGCAGAGATTGTTGAGTCTCTTGGGGATCGGGCTCAGCGATCAACTATCTTTCTCCAGGAAGTAACATTTGTTTTCTTTAAAGTCGTATTTTTAAGTGACAGAATCAAGTATATTGTCACAGTTTCAGGTATTTTCAAATGATTTTCAGATTACACAAATTTTAGTGCAGAAACCTTCCTCAGTCTTGTCTCAAGCTCAGGTACTTTTGCTTAAAGGAAGAGGTCACCCAAAAGTGAAAATTCAGTCATTATCTACATGCTAAAAGGTTTGCATTGAGATTTGTAAATGTCTGGAGCTTCATAGCTGAACAGCATTGCAGCACTGAAATGGCTCCATACAGCTACTCTGAAACAAGTCTCCAGCTACTTTAGTTATTTAGGAAAACGCTGCAACGCTGCTTTGCTGTGAAGCTTCAGAAATGTTTTGTGGACTACAAGACTTCACCTGACTTTCCATCAGCAGGGAGGGAGGAGCTGATGACTGAATCTTCATTGTTTTGTGATCTGTTTCCTCAAGATTTTAAATTCATAACTTTTCTAATGTAGTTTACTATTTTCATTCAAACAAAGGCTCTGAACACTTCGTCCATCATTTACACCTGGTTCAGTCCTGATTAGTACAAAAAAAAAAAGAAATGTGTTAGATTAAAGACAGAAGCTTGTGAAGGAGAAAGTGACACATTGGGGTTGGAGGAGAAAAACTTTCTGCAGACGCAGGATTCCGACTTTTCCCCGGAGACGTGTCAGCGGAAATGTGTCCTGCGACGGCAGCAGGAACACAAACTGCTCGGCTGAGCTGTTGACTGAGCTGCAGCAGGTCGCAGTCTGACGCACCACACATCACTGATGTGCCCGTGCACTGAGGGGTGAAGGTGATGCGCTCGTCTGCAGAAATATACGGACCCCAAATACAGAGAGTGTGTGTGTTCGTGTGTGTGAGAGAGATTCACACGTAGTTGCAGATGTATTCTCATCAGGACAAAGAGGCAGCTGCTTTCAGGTCACTAGAAAATTGGGTCAGCTGCTGTCTTTGTATTAGTTTGCTTGTCTTCCTGTACTAACATGGTCTTCCTCGCTCCCTCAGGTTCCACCATCCCATCCTGGGCCGTGTGGAGGAAGGCTTCCAGACGGAGGTGGACGTGGTGACCCAGCTGCTGCGCTGCCAGGCCCAGGTCTCAGAGTGGAGCTTCCTGCCGGCGCTGCTCAGCCTGCACGGCGCCAACTCCAAGCTCATCGCCTGGGGTCTGCTGTTCCAGCGGCAGAAGGAGACCCGCAAGCATCTGTTCGGAGGTCAGTCCCAGAAGGCCGTGCAGCCTCCTCACCTGTACCTGTGGCTGCAGCGCTTCCAGGCGATGCTCCTCGCCAAGTTCAGCTTCTACTTCCACGAAGCTCTGAGCCGGCAGACGGCGCCGGCCGACATGAGAGCTCTCACCGCCCGCACCGCGCCGGACTACCACGGCAAGATCAGCTCCTTCATCCGCAAACACGACGCCAGCAATGTGTCTCTGGTGTTCGACAACCGCGGCTCCGAAAGCTTCCAGGGCCACGGCTACCACCACCCACACTCCTACCGAGAGGCACCGAAAGGCGTGGAGCAGTTCCCCGCCGTGGTGTCGCTGCCGTCAGGGGAGCGGCCGCTCACACACTGGCCGAACGTCATCATGATGATGGGGGACCGCGCGGCCGAGCTCAACACTCTGGACAAGGTGGTGCACTTCTACGACGACAAAGTCCAGAGCACCTACTACCTGACGCGGCCCGAGCCTCACTTCACCATGGTGGTGATCTTCGACGGCAGGAAGTCGGAGAAGGATCTGCACATCGCCTCCTTCCTGCAGGAGATCTCAGGATCGCTGAGGAACTCCAAACCCTTCAGCACGCTCAAACCCGGGTCAAAGGGCTGAGCTGCAAGCTGAACAGGCAGACGACGGAAGTCATGATGAACCTTGAAGGTGTTTAAATTTTACATCTCATTTTTAAACTGCTTCCTGCGGTCCAATCAGCTGCTCTTCTTGTTTTCTCATTTAGCTAAAAACGCTTCAGACCAAAGAGACGCACGACTGTGAATTCATCTGACTTTCTGCTTGTGGGGGAACAACAGGACGACGACAGTGTTTGTTTATTTAAAGTTTATCGATGATTTTAATGATTTTGCATCGTTTAGTCTTTTAACATGATTTATTTTTACTTTTATTCAAGTTTATACTTACTGTGCTTGTTAAAGTTTAAATAAAGCCTTGAGGTGATTTCACATCCTTTAACAACAAACGTCATTACCAGTGAACGATTTGTTGATTGATCGATTGGTCAGTGGACAGAACATTTAGCAGATAAGCTTATTTGTTGGCTGATATATGAAGAAACTAGAATTTGACGCTCGGTCAAAAATGTTTGGTGTATTATTATATAAAATATATATTTTTCAGATTTCTTAAACACCTCAAATACTAATATGACGTCAATATCGACCCTGAAACCCAGAATTTGTTTGGCTGTAATTTTGTTAATCAATAAATCATTAAAGAGCTGAAGAAGGCTCATTCCTCAGATGATTGAAGTCGACATTTGTCTTTACATTTTGACACATTTAGATGCCAAATAAAGAATCGATTGACTTGATGCATCAATAATGAAAACTGTTGTTTCCTTTAGAGCTGGAAAAACAAAACAAACATTTTTTAAATCACCTCGGTATCAATGTAGTAAAACTTATCAGAAAAACTACAAAAATACAGTCCGCACAATAGATAACGCTCCCTGAAGGTGATCAGTCCGGCGCCTCCACGCGTCGCTGCCTGAAGTTTGATCTTTAACAACGTGTTGGAAAGGTCGCAACATTTTCTTTCATCAGTGTTGTCGAGTGTTTCTCAAGACTCTGAGCGCTCCAACGATTAATCAAACTATTCTCTGATTCCAGCTTCTTCAATGTGAATATTTTCCGGTTTCTTTCCTCCTCTGACAGTAAACTGATTGTGTTTGGGTTGTGGGGTTTTTGTCTGTGTGTGGGGGCGGCAGACATTTAAAAGCTACCAGGAGCTTCCTTTTTTCGTTGATTCTGGCGGCTTCTGTGAACGAAACATGAGTTTGTTTCGGAGTCGTACCACCGGAGCGTCTTTCTGAAATTCATCCTCAGCACTCCGTCATAAAAAATAGTTTACATCGTCTGGTTCGTCCAACTGTTGACCATCTTCTCGCTGTTACTCTTGTGTGTTTGTGGCATCAGTATTAAACTGAAACTGTTTGATAACCAGTTAAAAAAAACAGACAAAGCTAAAGAAAGCAGTGATTTTTACAGAACACACCTGGAGGTTTATTGAGTGTTCAAACAAAAACATTTAGCGACATTTCATGTAAAGAAAGGTTCAATCAGTTCATGACTTGAATGCTAATTTATTATTTTCCGATTTATTTATAATATAAATACAACACGTTGATACAATCCATTTGGCTATATGAGCTCATCTTTAGGAAGCTCAGTTTTTCAAATACAGCAACACTAACAGACGAAAAACCATTTTCCTTTATTATGAAACACATTCAAAGAAACCTCCGGAACCTTTTTGAGTTAAAATGCACCAACATGTTATGATGCTACATGCCAAGTACACGATCCTATACATCAAAGTGCAATGTCACAATGGGTTAACGCTAGAATTCATAATTCGGTAAAATCTACTAAACACTTTTATGATTATTTCATTCAGAGTGCTGCTGCTCTTCGTTCAGGACATGCGTGAGTGGATTCACAACTCCCCCAAAAAAGACAAGGATTAAAAAAAAGGCACTTTCACATACACACACGCACACACACACATACGGAAGCGTACTGCATTCACTTGATAAATTTATTTTTTGGTTTGTTTTACTGAGTAATTATTTCTGTTTTTCTGAGTAATTTATTTTTTGTCTGTTTTTCGGAATAATTATTTCTGTTTTTCTGAGTAATTTATTTTTTGTCAATTTTTTGGAATAATAATTTCTCTTTTTCTGAGTAATTTATTTTTTGTCAATTTTTCGGAATAATTATTTCTGTTTTTCTGAGTAATTTATTTTTTGTCAATTTTTCGGAATAATTATTTCTGTTTTTCTGAGTAATTTATTTTTTGTCTGTTTTTCGGAATAATTATTTCTGTTTTTCTGAGTAATTTATTTTTTGTCAATTTTTCGGAATAATTATTTCTGTTTTTCTGAGTAATTTATTTTTTGTCAATTTTTCAGAATAATTATTTCTGTTTTTCTGAGTAATTTATTTTTTGTCTGTTTTTCAGAATAATTATTTCTGTTTTTCTGAGTAATTTATTTTTTGTCAATTTTTTGGAATAATAATTTCTCTTTTTCTGAGTAATTTATTTTTTGTCAATTTTTTGGAATAATTATTTCTGTTTTTCTGAGTAATTTTTTTTCTGAAATATCGAGATACTTCGAACTCCCGCGAGAACATCCAACCTGTAACAGACTCCCGTTCTCCCGTGGACCATGTCGTGGACCTATGGTGACTCCTGCCCGCGCATACATGCCTTGACAAACTAATGATGATACCATCTATATGAGTTAAAGACAGGACTATCTCCCAGTGTCTTAAACCCAGATCAAAGTAAAACTTGATTGAACTGAACAAGTCGGTCATGTTTGTGACCATGAAGTCGAGCTCTCAGTGAATGAATGGATCTTCAAATGCTCCGTAAACTCAGGAAAACAATTAGTCCGAAAAACAGAAAAAAAAATTACTCCGAAAAACAAACCAAAAAATAAATTTATCAAGTGAATGCAATACGCTTCCGTACACACACCATATCAGCACGTCATGTCTCATTTTTATCACCACACACACACACACACACACACACACACACACACACATCAGTTACCAGCCCGGTTGGAGGCCACATTCAGTGTGCTGTTCAAGTGTTGGTTTTTTTTTGGGCGTTCACACACAAAGCCCCACCCTGTTAGCTTATTGTGAATTTAAGGTTAACTAGTGACTTCAGTGACTTCACAAGCAGGTAAACCATTTATCACACACACACACACACACACACACACACACACACACACACATAGAAAGTGGCATGCTTTTTTTTGCACTCCCCTCAACTTGCACTTGCGTGTTCTGGTACTCGAGGCAGGCATGAATTATCTATCATCTATCACTATTCTAGTGCTGCTGCACTTACAAGGGGGAGCAGAACAAGGGCAGGCAAGCAGGACACACACACACACACACACACACACACACACACTGCTCTTACACACAAACAAGAACAAAATCATACACCCACCTCCACCCCCATCCCAGAAAAAGTTCTGTCCAAGCTCCCTCCACCGCTCAACCGTCGCACCCTGTTTGAACGACCCCCCCCTCCCTCCCTCCCTCCCTCCCATCACCTCCTCCGACAACTCAAGAAGGCTGTTAAAAAGTTTAGCGAGCGTCCGCAGCAGCTCACTGAACATTCAAGATGGCTGAACAGTCGTTTAAATACTGGAAACATTCATTAAATAGCTGGATTAAACAATGTGAGTTTGGTGTCACCGACGACCTCAAGAGGCGTTTCGTGGTTTGAGGTGTAAGTGAGCTTAGCAGCGGAACCGAGTGGAAAAATAAAAAAATAAATTATAAGTCGCACAGACGTCGTTGTTGGATAGTTTGTCTTCGTCCTCTGAACAGTCTCTCGTTACAGACACAGCAGCCGATCGATCGGATAGTCTTTGAGGGAAGCAGCAGCCTCGGTGGTGACGCAGGCCTGTCTTCACCACGGTACAGCCAACATTCACGGCACTGGAACTACATTTTTACTGGAGCTGAACTACACTCCCCACGTCTCGCACACGGGACAGGACGCTCCGCCTGCGCTCCCGTGTCTCTTCATCAGCAGTTCTTTTAGCTAACCTTTGATAAATGCTTCGATACATGGAGAAAGGAAACTCCTACACACCAAGAGAGTACACACCAACCTGACAACACATAAATATCATGGCATATCATATCATAGGTCATGTCATATATTAGAGTTTATTACTACATTAAAACCTTTTTCTCTTTCCTACCGTTTCTACCCTCATGTTGATTATAAACACTAAGCAGTACCCTGATCTCCTCTTCTGGCCCATTTTTGGCCCGGGTCGGCCTGATTTGGCCTTCGATCGGCCTGGTTTGGCTCACATGGTGCAGGATTTGTCCAGCGGTGGGGGCAGAGGCGGAGTGCTGCTCTTAGGTGGGACCATCGGTTTGGGCCTCAGGGCCGGGGGCCGCAGCGGAGCCCCGATACGGGCCGCCGCCACGGGCTTGAAGGAGCCCAGAGTGTCGGGGGAAGGGTTGGTCGGTCTGGGAGGTCCGGGCGGAGGTCCGGGCAGCGGGCTGATGGGGCTCAGTGGACTGAGAGGGCTCGGGGTACCGGGAGTGCCAGGAGTGCCGGGTGTACCGGGAGTACCGGGGGTCCCGGGTGTTCCGGGTGTGCCCGGGGTGCTGGGGGTGCTGTGGGGGCTGGGAGACTCGGAGGAGCAGGTGGTGATGGGCCCGTTCTTCACCTGCTCCAGAGTGTCCAGCACCACGTCCGGAGCCGGCCGGCAGCCCTGACGCTCCAGCTGCCTCAGCTCGCCCAGAGCCACCGTCACCGTCTCCTCGATGTCCTGCAGGACGAGAGAAGATCCGTGAGGAGACACAAGGACAGAGGTTCTGAGTGTTTATCAGCCCGACTGCAGCAGCGATCCGGAGCTGACCGCCACTGTCGGGTGGTTCTGTTCTGTAGTGACTGCTGACTGGAGCTGGAGGGGAAATGGACTTTACTTCATGAACGTAACGTTACAGAGAGGAGACAGAGAACCAGAACCAGAACCAGAGTTCCTGAATTCAAACACAGATCCTTGGTTTACCTTCGTTCGTTAGCTTACAGCTAATGTACAGTAAAGTCATCTGGTTGTTTGGGGCAAATAAACACAACTGATCTGTGATACCTTCAGGGAAGCTGTGGATTTCACTGGTTTGAACATTCCTGTGAATATTCTCATTCATCCAGGTCATAGTTATCTCAAGGAAACTGAATCGAACGCAACTGGATTTGGTTTTTGTCTTGAAGACGTTTCACCTCTCATCCGAGAGGCTTCCTCAGTTCCTGCTCGCTTGACTAGGCTGAGACTAGTCCAACTAGCCGGTGTGGAGACAGAGCACTAACGAAGTCGAAACCAACTTTCCACCATCCCCAACGACCATACTAACGACTGTCGTTGGCAATAATGGAGCACATACGACCCATAGACATCAGTGGCCTTGTGACCGCCTCCTGAGAGGTTAAATAGCTGGACCTCCACACCGGCTAGTTGGACTAGTCCCAGCCTAGTCAAGCGAGCAGGAACTGATGAAGCCTCTTGGATGAGAGGTGAAACGTCTTCAAGACAAAAACCAAATCCAGTTGTGTTCGATTCAATTTCCTTGAGATGGTTTGAACATTGTTGGAAACATCTGGGATAATGTGAGAACACAACTCAACAAAGTGTAAAATAAAGTTCTGGTCATTTGGTCACCTGTGTGTGTGTGTGTGTGTGTGTGTGTGTGTGTGTACCTGTGCCAGTGTGTCGGGGTCCAGCCCTCTGGAGCGATGGGAGTCGCTGAAGCCGTGCTGCCCGCTGCTCGAGCGCCGGATGGGCGTGTCCTCCGGCCTCCGCAGTGAGTCGTGCCGGCTCACCGTCATGGTCACCGCGGCGGCGGAGCGGCGCCGGCGCTCCGGGCTGTCAAGGGGCGGAGTCAGACCCTGACCCCGTCCCAGCAGCAGCTCCCTGGGGCTGAAGTGACCCGTCACCGGCGGGGAGCTGCGCTCCATCACCCCTCCGTTCCCGTGGCAGTGGCTGTCGTTAGAGCGGCCGAGCGGGCGGCGGAACAAGCCGTCGGTCCGCTTCCTCCTGTGGCTGTCAACAGGAAGTACAAACACTTTCAGTTAACGCGGCACAAAGATAAAGTAGAGGAGGATTTAGAAGATGAACACTTGTTGTTTGTTGGACGAGTGGAGGCGAGCTGGTTAGCATGATACCTTCAGTGTCTCTCTGGGACACGAGGTCATGTTGTCCCATGATCCCACGCTACTCACGTCCTTCTTTTTGTTTTGACAGAGTGACCTCTTGTGGCAGAAATTACAAACTGTGCGTTTATTCAGAGAGAATTTCTCAGACAATACTTTTTTGATTTTTTGTGGTAAATATGTGAGTTTTTTCTCGTTAATTTACCTCTTACCTCTAATTACCACTTTCATTCTGGAGAATATAAGTTTTTTTCCCCACAGAAGCCCAAAGTGTTTTTTTTCTCTAAATATAACCAAGTCCCCGGCTCCATAATCTTGTCTTATTTTAAATCTACAGTGGCCTTTCTAAGCTGCTGACAACCAGAGGGTACTTAAAGGTACAATAGGCAAGAAATCTAAAGCAACTGGCCATAAAATCATTCTAATATGTCACAGAGACTCGGGAATAATGTTCATATAACATACTGAACTCACCAACAACACAACATAGCCAAAATATTCGCATTAAAAAAAATCTTTTGCGGACCGCAAATCATGTTGATGTTTTGACATCATGTTTTTGCACGTGGCTCCGCCCACCGCCGTCTACACATCAGTGCAGTCAGTAGAGTCTCAGCTGCTGTGCGACCAGAGGTTGCCAGTTACGACTGAGTTGCAATGGCGGAGGCAACGAAACCCAAAAGGGCTCGTTATGAATCGCAAAAACAACAAGATAAACAGAGAGGCAAAGCGAAGGTCCATATAGGAGAAGAATCTGAACGATGGAGACATTTGAAGGCTGAGAGGAATTTGCGAACGGATGCCGAATTGGCGAGCTCTTCTCCTCGACAGGTAAGTTACGCTTGGCTAACTAAGTTAGCATCATAGCTTGACGGGGGATGGACATTTCGAATACTTTGAACTGTCGAGTAATAACGTTATTCATTTCGATCATAGAAACAAACGTTAGAAGCACAGCTAACGCTAGCAGCATTAGCACTGTCTTGGTACGGGCGTCCGGTCTCCAGCCTGCTGATGTCCAGCCGCCCGCTGTCGGCGAGTTTGACAGCAGCGGCTGGACAATACGAAATCTTACGTTTGATAAATTCGAGTCCTCTTTAGGTCTTTGCATGTATATCGCCATGAACTACCGTATATGTAAGGGATAATGCCCTTAGAGGTGTCCATAATCAGGACGCTGCGCGTCGGACGGTTCTAAGGCCCCCGCGTCGTCCATTAATTCCTGATTATGGACACCTCGAAGGGCATTATCCCGCTGATACCATGGTCACTTGCCAAAGAAAATAAATTAAGACCATTAATTTATATTTTCATGCGTTTTACAATCAAAATATAAAGTTTTTCACAGGCAATAACTTAGTTTCCCTGGTAACGCCTGAGGGTTTGACTAATACCTGGAACAACCATTACCCTCCCGTAAGGTTCTTATGCAACGGAAACGTTGTTCACCTCTCCAGTAAATAGGACGGACCTTAGATACGACTTGGCAACGGGAGATATTCTAGTCCGCTCAGCGGTGAGCCAGAAAGCTAACGCTATGCTAGCAAGATTCAAAGTCGATAACATTGCGTACGGTTGACGAACAGTAAATATAATTTGACAGTATGTTTAACAACAAGACTAGCTAGCTTACCAGTCATGTCATTGTCCCCAAATCAACATCAAGATGTTCACGAACAAATGATCGGCCGTGTGTAACGTTACTGTGGCCGCAGCCTGAAGCAGAGAGCTGAACAGCCAACGGGATGTGAGATTATTCGCTTCTGTGATATAAAGTCAGTAAGTTTAGAGGGGAAGTGAACTTTCTGCAGCTTGTGTGTTACAGTCTCCATCCTGTGGTGTTCAGAGGATAAGGCTCTGAAGGACTGATGGACTGCACTCAGTGCTGGAAATAAACTGTAAACAGAGGCTTTGACTGCGTTCCCGTCGCTATGGTTACAACAGCTAGCGCATTAATTTAGACGGTGAACAGACAATTTGACCGGAACTACTTAGTAGGTGTCCATATACCAGGGATTAATCTACACCCTACAGCCAATCAGAATCGAGTATTCCCCCAGACCATGGTATAAAATGTTATAAAAGGGGAGGCAGTTCTGTCAAATATCATGCATAACGTTATTCCATCTGAATTGTGTCTTAGAGGCACTCATTTATGATAACCGCACTGGCAACCTCGAGTCTGGAGGGGGAGACGACTCGCTGCAGTATTTTGAATTTGAGTGTAGTAACCGTTTTGGCCACATTCTTGCCTATGGCACCTTTAAGTACACTTTTCAGGACTTTTACTTGTAACATATGTATTAACGTTATTGTCAAAGTATCTGAAAACTTCCTCCACCACATGTTTGTTCTCTGAATCAGCTCACTGAACTTGGATTTCCATCTCAGATGTGTTTTGTCGGGAATGACTGAGGATGGAGGTGAGAGGTGTCTGCAGACGGAGTCACATGAGGAACAGCTGCGATGACAGCCTGATGACATTCTCAGGTATTTTTAGAGGTGAGAGATGGAGCTGCAGGATGAGTTTTAAAACACTGAAACAGTCTGTTCTCTGGTGATAATGGAAGGCATCTTACATGACAGACCTGTTATAGGTCTCGGGGGGTCTGATGTCGGTGGGGGAGCTCAGCTCGCTCCTGGACCTCTTGTCGTCGGTGCTGCTGCTTCCTCCGTCGCTGTCCGCCTTCTGACTGAGCGTATCTGACATGACGTCGGCCCTGAACACGGCGACAGACAGCACACGCTCTCCGTCAGGACGAATCAGTCCGGAGACGGGAGAGCTGAACTAACACAACACACCGGTCGTCAATCAACCGATCAATAGCTTGTGGTTAGTGACTCGCTCCGTCCAGTAAGTCTGCTAATAAACAAGGAGGGCGATCCAGTGAGCGCAGATCCTCCTGGATCCATCACTGCTGCTGTCGATCAATCAAACGGGCCAATTATGTTCACAAGAACTCGTGTGTGATAACAACAGCTTTAAATATGGTGATTGGAGTTTTCACGACCAGAAATCAATTAACCACAACGCGTAACGTATTCAAATAAAACACACACTGTATGTCGACCCGAGGAAGTGTGGACGTATTACCGTCTTTTATTTAATGTAAATGTTAATGTAAAATTACAGATTTATTGGTGTGTAACTCGTCCAACTCTCCGACACAAACACTAGAAAAAAAAAACGTGCTGAATCATCGGGACTTTGCGAAAATTGCAAAAAATGCTAAATATTTTCCCCTAAGAAATAACAAGAAGTCGAGTTAAAACCTTTGTGGCAACGTAGCTTTGTTGCCTCGTCATACGTTAACACAGAGAACTGATTCGAAGTCTAAATGAGTCACCAGAGTCGGGACTTTACCGGGCGAAAGGCACATTTTGAGAACTTGAACGGTTTACGAGCAGTCGGATTTTAATAACGGGCGTGTGTTACAGAAGCTACGAGAAGTGAGTGACATCATCACTAGAGGAGCGGGAAAACATCTCCAACATTTCTATTAATCTCGATTCAGATCCCACAATTTTCACTGCACATACATAACGTATACGTCACATTAATAGGAGATTTTGTGCTTGGATGGAATCAATGAGGCAAACACACTTTTTTAAGGGCCAATGTGAATTTTGAGCCTAAAACTCGCTGTGATTATTTCAAAATATCTTCCAGGTCATGTGACACATCAATATCTAAATATCTTCCTCTACTGGTTGAATGAGAAACACCTCTTTTTGCTGGATTTTAGTGTATCTGATCGCATATATCGACATTAATACTTGCTAGTTTTTCAATATTATCTAAATCGAATTATATTAGAAATTATTACTTATTCTTTTTTATTATCTTCATGTTGACATTAATGGTGTTGTTCTACGTAGTTTTTGTCCAACCTTCAGTTTTACTAATAATAATAAACTCCTGATGATTATTATTATATGAATTATAATAATTTGTCCACACTTTGTTGGGTAAAATCTACAAGGTGACAGGATAAAATGTAATAAAAAATAGGAAATATTTCAGAAATAATCAATTAATTTTTTATGGGATTTGTTGACTATATAAAAAAATATATATAGAATAAAATTGGACACACACAGATCTGAGTGTGCAGATGAAAGGTGTGTGTGCACTCGCCTGTCCTTCACCACGATGTACTGGTGAGGCACGAGGCCGTGGTTGCCGTTGAGCCGCCCCTCCCACCAGTCATGTGACGCTCGCTGGAAGAGCTGCAGGGACGCTCCCTTCTTGAAGGAGAGCTCGCGGCCCGACCGGCCCACGTAGTCGAACCTCGCCACCGCCTCCACAGCCTCACCCTCTGCCGGAGAGACAGAGAGAGAACGGAGGGGGAGGAGGAGAGAGGAGAGAGGGGGGAGACGAAGATAAGAGCCAGACGTGGATATAGAGGTGAACCTGAACTTGTCAGTCAGCTGTCTCTGCCGCTTTGTTCCTCCCACAGCTCGACCAATCAGACGACAGCATTAAAACCGGCCTTTTTCTATTAATTCAGATGGAGAGATGAGGGAGGAGGAGGACGGGGTGTGGAGAAGGGAAAAAGGAGGGAGGGTGCAGGAGGAGATGTCTCCATGGCTGCTGTTGCCGTAGCAACCCCTCTCCGCCAGGACACAGAGGGATGTGAGCGTGGGCGATTGTGTGAAGGTCAGGGGTCGTGCGTACCCTCGTCGCTGGTCTGGGTCTCGGTGCCGCCGTCGGGCTCGGCCTCCTCCAACGCTCCCGGCTCGCTGAACGGACTCTCGCTGCCGGAGGGGAGAGGAGAGAGAGGCGTCAACGCGCTGTCCATTCAGCACGGGAACAAAGAGAGGAGGACGCATGCACAGGCGGAGACGAGGCTGCTCATCACAGGAGGTTTTATGCAACAGTGCAGCGAATAATGTCAAGAGTTTGGTTTATAATAGAAACACACACGGAGAGAGCGTCACCTCATCAGGTTAAGGTTACATCAGCAGTAATGTTCATGACGGGCTGGTGCTGATAATTCATTTTAAAGCCATTAAAAGTAAGCCGAATTAGCTGTTAGCACTTCCTGTTTGCAGTGGACCTGTGGATGTTCACACAGCTGTCGCTGGATCACTTTGATCCTCACAACAACTTAAAAATGTGACGTTTCTAAGGCAAGTTCTGCAGGTTCTTCTTTACGATTTCTGAACAAATCTTTGCAACGAACATCAATGAATGATACGAGTGTGTTTCAGGAGGGAAAGTCAGGATTCAGACGGGTGATCTCGATGAAAGTGGGAAACAGGTTCCACAGAAGATTCATTATAACGTTAGGATATTAAAATAAGATGAATCCGATTAGCGACTAATGAAATAACCGATCGAAGGCTGTCACTCTCACCAGTACTGGTCTCCAGTCATGCACTTCTCGTAGACCGGGCCGGGCAGCTCCTTGGTGTCGGGGAAGATGTTGTCGTGGTTCAGGATGACCGTTTTGATGACCTCATTCACGTGCGCCTGACAGGCCACCTGGTCCAGAGCGTCCGGCGTGGGCAGGAGGGTGGGGCCGAACACGATGGCCAGGTTCCCAGCATCCATCATGTTCTCGTCGCTGTACTGGGAGAGGCTGTGGGAGAGGAAAACGGATTCATTTAAACAATTTTAACCCCATAGCTCATTATGTGAGGGTCTAATGTGCGTTTTCCAATAAAATAATCGCTTATAATGTGTTTTTTTTATAAGATACTGATGTTAAAATGCTGTTTTCGCATTTTTTTCTCTCTATTTTTGTTTTTTTAGGATGTTGTCACCAGTTTTCACACGACCTGGACACTAAATACCGATCGAGATAGAAATATTTTCACTCTCCTTGACAGTGAAGCTCCTGGTTTAATACACTTGAAGCTGAACGCACTTCACAGGCCTGCCAATAATCACATTAATACATTCAGCTTGTAGATCACACCTGCACATCACACCTCTCCATCCCCCGCCGCGCTCTCATTCTATATTTATTTGAGAGGCTGCGGAGATAAAACGAGCTGTGTTTTATCATCTCGCCGTGCTGTAAGTGTGCACTTCTAACCCCCTTCACTACCAGAGAGCTTTGAAACCACGCGGGACGACAGAAAGAAACGGCGATCATCATTAACTGTGAGTGGACACTCACTGGTTGAGGAAGGCGAACAGGTAGCGCATCACCACCAGCGTCGCCCTCGGGACGCCCAGCAGGATCTTGCGGATGCACTGCGCTCGCTCGTACATGTTCTCGATTCCTGCGGTGAGAAATGCACATCAGAGCAAAACTCAGAGAGACAGATGATCTGCCGGCTTCTGTGGAGAGGATGAGTTTCAGAAAGACAAAGAGGCAATTAAGAGCGACAAAGACGAAGAAACTGAGAAGGAAAGCGAGTGCGTGGGCTGAAGATGGACAGAGAGCCGATCTTGAGTGAGAGATGAGAGATTTAACAACTTCTCAGTCAGAAAACTCAACATTTATTTGTAAAAGTTGTCACTAACTCGAGCGTGGTTAGACATGGATTATTCAGTACTGATCCAGATTGAATGATGAGTTAAAACGGTTGAATATATTAACTTTACAATTTATTTATTCCAGGCAGCATCATTAAAAGTACGCCGAATTAGCTATTAGCACTTCCTGTTAGCAATGAATCCATTGATGTTCAGAGAACCGTCACTGAATTACTTTCATATGAAAGAAAATCTAAAAACAAGATAATTGTAGGGCAGGTTCTGAAGCATCTCCTCCTACTTTACCTCCTATGTTGGAGTAAAAGAGGAATGTTTTGTGTTCGGTTATGAGACAGGAGTCGATGATACAAATGGACGAACTGTGCGAATCTGAACTTACACCGTTAGCCACCGTGCTAATAAAGCTAGCACGGCTGGAGAGCTTTATTCTCCTTCTTCAGCAACTTTTTATTGAATGAAATGCAGTTTAAAAAACAAACTAAATGAAAGAGGAAAGTAATTAAAGCAGTGGACGGAAAATAGAGAAACTCTGAGACGGACTGAGCTAACAGTTAGCCTCCTAGCTCACAGACAGACGCCACTCTATCAAAGGACGTATACGCCAGCGGTACACAGACGGTGTTACTCACGGACGCAGGAGATGAGGTCATTAAAGCGTTCCTTTGGAAACAGCGGGTTCTCCAAACCTCTGAAGTAGAGCTTCAACACGCCGGCCACAGAGTTGATGTCATGGTTGCTCTCCTCGTCAATCAGCGGGTCGTTACCTGAAACGCAGAGAGGGAGTTCAGCCACATCCTGACGCACCTGACGCACCTGACGCTGTCCGTCAGCCGAGCTTCTCACCTCTCTCGAAGGAGTTCTTGATGTCGTTGACCTCAACCTGCGACCCCGACACCCGGAATATACCTTGATGCTGAAGACCTGTTGGAAACAAGCGAGTGTTTGTCTTTCAGTCCGTCTGTAGTTTGTGCTGTCGGGTTGGCACGGTGCCGACCATCAGCTAGTCACAGCAACATCTCTCTCTCACATAGATTAATCAAGTCACAAGATTGTCAGTGTTTTAAACATATAATACCACATAAAAAACAACTGAATACATCTTTATAAGACTCATCAATAACAGCCAATCGAACCTGATTGCGACACTCACCATGCAGGTTGATGTAGCGGATGCAGCTCTCCACAAGCAACGGTATGGCTTTGGTTGAATCCTATAAGCACAGTCATTAAATACAACATTACAGTCGGTTATGTTAAGCTCTTATCGGCTCCTGGTTCTGATTCTTGTCACAATATTTGAGTCTGTGCTGTTTTCAGAAGATGCTGCCTGCCTCTGACAATCATTTGTCAGAAATAACGAGAGATTTTGTGACAAACGAAGACGTTCTTCAGCAAACATGCAGAAGTTAAACAAATTCGACCTGCTTCTCTTCACGCCCAACTTCGTAAAACTGATCCTTTTTACAGCATTTTTCATATTTACATCAACCTAGAAAAATGAATAATTACCATGAAATGTAATTTTTACACAACGCTCCTCAGAGAAATGGTAATCCAATTCATAACACAAATAAAAACGCTCTGAGACGTCACACTTTACTAGAGATTATAATTGTATGTGTCATAAATTCAATGTTTGCTCTTTTTTAAAACATTTCGAAGAGTCTGACGGCGCCTGAGAGGCAAAAAAAGTAGGAAAGTAGGTTGTTGCTCTGAGGGCAGACGGATTGAAGGCAGCTCAGATAAAATCTCATCCTGCTTTCTCTGCTCTGAATTTCGGCGACTCTACCTGAAGTATGAAAGCCTGTCGGAGGTGAAACTGTACCTGGTGCTTGCTGTGGGAGTTCTTCCGCCCACGACTGTAACGAGCAGAGAGAGGAGAGAGTAAGAGGAGCTCAGACTGAAGCGGTGGGACGGGAAGTAACACTTATTATTATTATTATTAACGGGAGGAGATGATATGAAATAATACCTGGTAGTCAACAGCTCGGCTTTGTATCCTGCAAGAGAAGGAAGACGAGGAGAGTCACAGGTGTTGATTACCGTCCTGTTATATAAGACGGAAGACAAACGAGAGTTACGTGAGTCTTACCCTCTGCTAAGGCTTTCTTCAGTATGTCGTGTTTGGCCTGCAGCTTGGAGATGAGATTACTGCCCTCGAGATACTCGCGGAATTTCTGAGGATTAAAAAAGAAAAGACGTTCAGTTCACTGTGAGTCCAACAGATCTATTCAGAATCAGCAAGCTCGATTAATTATTCTATTAGCATCCCGTTTTACAGTTTTGCTGAAAGTGGAAACGTTTTTTTCTAAATTCTGCGTCCAAAACTGATTGTAAACGCTGCAGTTTGCATGCCAGGCCAGTAGGTGGCAGTACACCGGAACATTCGCCTTCCCCGTTAGTCTCTTTAAACGTGAGCGTGACGGCGTGCTGTCCCCTCACAGTGAAGTAGAAGAGCTCCGTCTCCTGCTGGTTGGCCCGTCTCTTGGCCAGACTCGGCTTG
Organism: Lagodon rhomboides; assembly: GCA_039737535.1. Lineage (NCBI taxonomy): Eukaryota > Metazoa > Chordata > Actinopteri > Spariformes > Sparidae > Lagodon > Lagodon rhomboides. The sequence goes on along the minus strand of CM077805.1, from coordinate 2,765,148 downwards.
TTCAAGTATCCGTCCGACACGCTGGACTTGACCGACTCGGAGGACGGGCTGTGGGTGAAGCTCTGGGAGACGTCGTAGTCGTCCAGCACCGTCATGTCCTGCAGGGTGGTCAGGGTGGCGCCCCAGGTCTTCTTCACCTGGACGGGGACAGAAAATAGACTTTTAAATTGGAATGTCATCTTTCAACAGATTAACCAAACACCAAAAACGAGGATATAACAAAAGCCGAATTCACAAGAAGACCCAAAAAAATGTTTATTTGTCAGAAACAGCGCTTCACAAAGTTCATAAAGTTTCTCCAAACTCACCAACTCACAAAATCGAGTGATTTTATAAGGGAGTCTGGGGAATTTCTCTCTCTGTTCATCTCCTTGCTGCCAGCTCTCCTGGCAGATTGTCAGATATTTTATAAACTTCACTTCAACAGTGGCCGAAAAAAAAAATCCCACCGATTACTAAATTAAAATGTTTTTCTGACAGTTACAAACTTCACTCGGAGTTGTGGTAATTTATGCCGCTCTAATGGGGCGATAATGGAGCAGATGTGGCCTCTAAAAATAAACCTGCGGCGTCTGAAAGCGACCCGGCGCTGCAGTCGGCGGCGTCCTCGCTGTTGTCGCGGAGCAGACGGGAGCGTTGCGAGCGCGGAGGGCAGCTGTTAACTCGCCCTGAAGGGCATAAAAATGCTGAAGGAGTCCGGATTAATGAGCTGCGTCTGCACGTCTCAGCAGCTCGCACACACACACACACACACGTACACACCAACACACCCTGATTATCATGTACAAATAAACACACTTTTACACCCATTATCCTCCATGTAAGTAGAAACACACTTTGCATATGTACAGAGCGGTTGTGCTCGAACGCACACTTCATCACACAATATGTAAAAATGAAACTCCGCCCCTGAAACGATGACTAATCCACGACCGGTGATCCATGAAGCTTTGAGCTGCGGTGAAATGTGTTGAGGTGAGCCGACAGATTCGTCCTTTCACTCAGCACCAAGCTGGACGTCAATTCAGCGTCTTCGCTGATGTTGGAAAGAAAAGACGCCCAGTGGAGAGACAGGATGGACGTCTTTTCTACGTTCACTGCTGATGTTTTCTGCCTCTTTTCCATCACAGCTGGTCCACCTGCATGAAGCTGCGTCTTAAAGGTCCACTGTGTAGTGTTTTAAGTAATTTATTACCTCAAATCAGCGTCTTCATTCATAAATAAGTCCTCATTGGTGTAAAATGATCTCTGCCAACAATCTCACTTCTCCTCCTGAGGGAAGAATCACTTCTCTGTATTTCCATAGGACGGGCGAGCTCTACGGAGGCTTCCATGTCCTTCCGCTCTATAAAAAACGATGAGCTGGTGAGAGGGACAAAAAGCTCTACGTGGTACAGATAAGGCTAAAGGCGTTTTCACTCAGAGCCAGCGTGACTGTGGAACGGAGAAGGAGCTTAGCCAGACGCGCTCGTCAGCTGCAGTTTGAAGTCTGTTTGAAATAACGTACCTCATCACCCGAAACTAAACTTGATGAAGTGCTGTTTGAAGACATGTTGCTGTCACAGCTTCTTGAATCTTGACACATCCCGCCTGCCGTAGTTCCAACAGGCTGCAACGCACGTTTGAAAACGCGAGGCGCTAGAGAGCAGCATTCGTTTGGATGCAGAATAACATTTAACCACCAGATGGGAGAAATAATTCCACAGTGTGTCTTTAAAACAATGACGCTCTTGTCCCGAACCCTTCACTACTATCGAAGAATCACCGCTAACAAAGTGGCTCCGCTAATTCAGCTACGAACATGTTTCATTTACAAGACTTCTTCACAATAAAAGCCCCCCGTTAAAGCTTTTATTTTGAAGCAGCATTACACGACTCCTGAACCAGCTGAAAGTGGTTCATCGTCATCTTTCATCCGAAAAGCAAATCGGGGCGGCTCAGTTTTTACTCGCTTGGCCGAAAGTGCTAGTGGACAAATTGCACAACAGGGTTCAACATTAACATTTTTATCCTGTAATTTTAGACATCTTTCTTCAACTTCAGTTACACTCATCTAAAGAAGTTTTTATGACAAATTTTACTCGACGCAGCAAAAGCTCTGACCTCTGAGCCTCAAACCTCAGTAGCCTGCATGAGGCGTGCACTTTACCTGGAGAGCTACTCATCAGCTTTATTTAAAAACCATGTTCTGGACGGTTTAATGACCAAAACAGGATATTTAACAAAGCTGATGAATGGCTCTCCTGGCTCTCCAGGTTCAGGGGTGTTGCTGCACGAGTGGAGTAAAATCTGGCGTCATAAAAACTTTAATCTTGAACCACAAGAATTCTTTAAACGTCTATAAAAACTTTAATTATGAACCCTGTAAGGAAGTCAGTCGGACGTCAATACTGACGTCAAAAAAACATTAATTCCGGCTCTCCACTGTCTGTGTTTTGACGTTTCTTTGGATGTTGTTTCAGCGTGATCTCATATCGTGTGTTGGTTTTGCTCCAGCACCTTTATTGAAACTGACCAGACGTGTTTTTGTAACGTCACAGCTTTGCGACTCAGGTGGGAAAAAGACCAGAAGAGTACACGTATGGGAGAAGTTAATCCTTCGTAACACACGTTTTAAATGCCTGTGGTTGACACAAGCTTCAGATATTTTCACGTTTTCTTCTGCGAGCCGGTTGCTGACACTTACCTCTTCGTTCTCGATCTTCAGAGACGCCAGGCGGGTCTGGAGCTGCGTGAGGCGGAGGTTGAGCTCGGCCTGGAGCTGCGGCTGCGAGGCAATCTGGGTCACCTGACAGGAAGTGGAACAAGATCATCAGAACATCAATGTCCAGAGGAACATATCAAATGTGAAGCATCTCTGGAGGTTTAAACATCCGGTTGGTGTACTGACTGCGTCGCCCATGTGGGCCTGGAATCCAAAGCGCTGCGGGGGGCAGAAGGCGGTGGGGTAGAGGCCCAGCAGACGCTGCCGGTCTCGGGCGGGGTCCAGGCCCTCCACGGCCCCCTCCAGCACCTCCAGACCCGCCCTCCTGGAGGCTTCAAGGCTCAGTTCGGCTGATAGGTAGGTCCTCAGAGCCCGGCTCAGACTGGAGTGGTACCCTAGGTCACAGCACTGAGACAAAGATGGAGGAAGAGTTTTCACAGCTTTCAGACGGTTTTTAGATCATTTGTGCCAGAAACGTTCAGCGTACTCACGTCTATGATGTCGGGCAGGTCGTGGATGTAGTACTTGAAGACGGAGGCGTTGGTGGCCTCCAGAGTCAACAGATACTCATTCCTGGCTTTAAGAGTCTTCAGTTTGTTCTCTGAGTACTTTGCCTTCCTCTAATGAAGAAAGAAACGGACACGAGGTGAAGAAAATATCGGTTAGATCGTTGGCCGGCACCCAGAATCCATATATATACGCCTCCACGATCTCATTAAAGGAAAAGAAATTCCAGAATTTCCATTTTTTACAGTCGAGAGTCTGTCACATTTTAATCATCCATCTGTGAAACAGCTACTCAGTCTCATGTGATGCTGAAAAACCCAGAGCATCAGGTAGAAACTATCATAAAGTGAAGTTTATTAAGATCATTTACAAAATAGGACCTATGAAAAACTAAAAATATACGCATATAACATTAAAAACTGCACATATGCAACATGTGATATGAAGAAATAAGACTCAAGCTTCACTCAGACTGGATTTATTTCACCAGCATGACCCGATTTAGTCGGTGATTTTAATCCCGTCAAATAATTACACCTGCAATTACCAGTTTTTCCGTGAACTCGCGGTTCATCCTGTAATTTAAATCTCATCTGGAGCGACATCCTTGGACTTTAAAGTGGATCACTGGGATTTTTCTTTGAAGAGCAGCTTGTGCTTCTGCTTTTACTCCAAACAGCTCAGTGTGAAATCTGACAACATGTATGTTAAAGCTCATCAAATGGGCTGTTTTAATGTCGATCTATATGTAGATACGGGCACTTTAAACCTATGTTGTTTCCATTTTGATGACATTAAAAGTATGCCGAATTAACTAGTAGCACTTCCTGTTTACAGTGTACTCTTTGATGTACAGACTGTCATCACTGGATAACTTTAATACTGAAGAAAACTTAAAAATGTGAAGATTCTAAGGCAAGTTCTGAGGCGTCTTTTTTCCACAATTCAAAATCAGATGCATGGACGTTTTCTATGCAATGCATATCAGATAATAATATTCTGAGGAAGTACAAGTCACAGAGAAACTAAAAATATGTGTATCATGTCTGTGTGTTCATGTTTGACAGAGTTGTGACTCAGAGAAGACGAACACCTTCGACAGTTGCCAAAGTCAGTCCCCCTCCTCAGACGAAATTGAGAAAATCTATGTTTAAAGCCTTGTTACCTGTATTTGTTTATATTTTGGCACATTAGCACCATTTAAAGTAAGCCGAATTATCTGTTAGCTGTTCCTGTTTGTAGTGTAGTCATGGATATTCAGACCGTCATCACCGGGTTAGTTTGATACTGAAGAAAACTTAAAATTGTAAAGATTCTAAGGCAAGTTCTGAAGCGTCTTTTTTCCCACAATTCAAAATCAGATGCATGGACGTTTTCTATGCAATGCATATCAGATAATAATATTCTGAGGAAGTACAAGTCACAGAGAAACTAAAAATATGTGTATCATGTCTGTGTGTTCATGTTTGACAGAGTTGTGACTCAGAGAAGACGAACACCTTCGACAGTTGCCAAAGTCAGTCCCCCTCCTCAGACGAAATTGGGAAAATCTATGTTTAAAGCCTTTAACCTGTATTTGTTTATATTTTGGCACATTAGCACCATTTAAAGTAAGCCGAATTATCTGTTAGCTGTTCCTGTTTGTAGTGTAGTCATAAATATTTAGACGGTCATCACCGGGTTAGTTTGATACTGAAGAAAACTTAAAAATGTGAAGAGTCTAAGGCAAGTTCTGAAGCGTCTTTTTGTCTATGATTTCAAAGCAGATTTATAGACATTTAGTCTTGATGCACATCTGATGTAATGATATTATTTGGAAGGGTAATCAATGCTGAATCTAAAAATATGTGTATCCTGTCTGTGTGTACAGATTTGACTGAGTTATGACTCTGAGAAAAGGTGCGATTCTGGGCGAAAATGTGCCTCATACAGTATCTTTGTGATTTAAAGTGTGTGACTTTGCTTCAGAGGAAAGGACTCATTATTTCTCTGTCCTTGCACCTTTCCTTGGCTTCTCAGCAGGAAGGACAAAGACGTACCTTCTCCCTCATCTTCTCCATCTTGCGGGCGGCGTTGCGTCTCTGATGGCGCTCTTCTATCCGCAGTCCGAACACGGGCTCCCCGCCTCCGCTCGTCCCCGTCACGCCCTTCACGCGTCCCTCCTGACGCTCCGCCTCCCGCAGCTTTGTCTCCGCGCTGATCGTCTCCACGTGGTACATGTGATACGTCTTCATCACCTGGGAAACAGCAGCCCACAATAACACAAATGCACCACAAAAGCTGGAAACACAACCTCAGACTGCAGCCGCCGAATGATTTTACTCCTCAAGGTTATCAGGTTCGCTCTAATCTGATTTCCAGCGTTTGGACAGGAAGCTTTTAAGAAGAGTACTCTGACTTTATATAAACCTTCACATGTGACAGGCAAAATCTGAAAACTTCCTCCTTTAAGGCTCTTTGCAGACCTGAGAAAAATGTCAGATGTTCCTGACAGCTGGAGATAAAACCATCTCTGGATGCGAGGCAGCGAGGACTTCTCCCTGGATGCATCCCGAGCTGTTAAAACACGCCTCGCTGACTCCTTCACTGGCCCAGTTTTTGTGCTGTTGCACGATCTAATTCATTATGTACAAAGAAAATGTACTTTAATTATATTCAGCCTTTCAGTTGACGTCGGCCTTCTCTCAGGGTCCTTTTATCTGTTGTTCCTGAGGTTTAGTTTGAGTCTGAATGTTTCACTTTTGTATTCTCTGCCACATAAATCTGGTTAAACTCAACAAAGAGGATTGTTTGAAATCATGTCACTGGACGTTCGTTGTCCGTTTGGATCAACACAGATAGAAATCTCTTTCCCTAAACTGTAGTTTTCCTTTACGGCATCTCTTGGCGTTTGCTCCACTTACGGTGTAAAGCTCGTTCAGAAGCTTCATGAGGTCCTCCTGAAGCTGAAAGATGATCTCCTTACTCTGAAAGAGGAGAAGAAGAAGAAACACGTTCAGTGTTCAGTTAACATGTCGTACGTCAGTTTCAGATGTTTTTGCGATTCTTTACTTGAACTTTGGCCTTCAGGTTTCCATTAAAGGGATATTCCGGTGTAAATCATACATTTTCATCCTTGAGCTGCAGAAATCTACTGCACTCGGTAATCGACTCGTCAGGGCTTCCCCACACAGGCAGGCTGCTGGAGGAGAGGGTGAGTTGTGCTGTGTTTTCAATACAAATCCAGCAAAGCTAGCAGATGTTTGATGCTTCGTACTGTGTGCTGGGACTGTACATGTACTGTTGCTGAAGTTTGCTGCTGTTCTCACCATTAATTGTGGCTTTTTGATGGCGGTTTCTAGTTGGAGACATAAGCTGCAGTGTATTGTTGTCGTGCGGTCTTTTCTGAGGTTGCTAAAACTAGCTAAGCTAGCGGTCGGCTAACTTGACCTCTCGAGGGGGAGTCTTACTCGGTGTCAAGGTGTGTTAGACCATGGATTAAACTTACACCGGAATATCCCTTTAATGTTTTGTGGACACCTGACTTTCTCTGGTCGTGGAGGTGAGGAGATAACAACTGTTCCTTTAAGACGGCAAAACAACTGAATAGAGATTATTTTTGCTAATATTCAGTGTATTTCATTTATTACTGTGCTGTAACAAGTCTGATCTCAAGTCATTTCACCTAAAAACCTCACGGAGCCTTTTTATTTCAGCCTGAACAAACTTATTTTCAGATTTCCTGTCGGGTCAAGCTGCTGCCTGGACGGAGAAATTCAGTCTTTCCTTCGTTTCTCACCAACTTCCTTCCTTCGCTGCCCTCTCCTGCTGTGCATCCATCAGTCAGTCCGAGCAGCGGCAGATAAATTAACGAGCGCGCACAAACAAATGAATCGGCAGCTGCAGCGGGCCGAGCTCGATCCGTCTCATGCATTAAACACAGCCTCCAGTTTGGGGGAACGGAGCTGTGTGGCTGCATTAATATTACATTATGCTAAATGACTGAGGAATCCCACGATGGATGAATCCCGTTCCCATAGCGCCCGCTGAGAAAAGATCAGCTGAGCCGGTCGCCATGGCCACGGGGCTGTCAGCGTTGTCATGGCCACCGAGCCGTCCGTCTCCTCCCGGCGTCCCTCCTCAGCGAGACGTGATGGAGGTCTTACTGTTTATAGCTGCCGGCGGCCGCTGCACTTTAGTTAGCATGAATAAAAGAGGAGCCGGAGGAGAGATTAATAATGAAGGCGGCGAGCTAAAGTTGGAGGCGGCGGGGAGCGTGCGCGTGCGTGCACGTGTGTTTAATTTGTTAAAGTCGGAGCAGCTCAGGGGAATACTGACTTTACTTTTCATTAGAATCAACTCGGGTACTTAAAGAAGCCGTGAAATATGAACGAGCCCCGAAGTCTGCACACACGGAAGGACTACCAGAGTACATTTACTCAGATACTGCGCTGAAATACTCGAGTATTTTCATTTTCTCTCACTTTATACTTTTACTTCACTGGATTTCAGAGAGAAATATTGTACTTTTACTTCACTACATTCATTTCTTTTCAAATACTTTTCAATTCACTGCATTCATTTTAAAGAAGTGATGGAATGTAACTAAGTAGATTTACTCAGTTACTTTCCATCACTGCTCTTAAATAAATGTAGTGAAGTGAAATGTACAATATTTCTTTCTGAGATTCAGTGAAGAAGAAATATAAAGTACAAGTACTTCAAATTAAGGACGTAAGCACAGTAACTAAGTACATTTACTCAAGTACTGCGCTGAAATACTCGAGTAACGTGAGCTTTATTTGAGTATTTTCATTTTATCTTACTTTATAGTTCTACTTCTCTGGATTTCAGAGAGAAATATTGTACTTTTACTTCACTACATTCATTTCTTTTCAACTACTTTTCAATTCACTGCATTCATTTTAAAGAAGTGATGGAATGTAACTAAGTACATTTACTCAATTACTGCGCTGAAATACGAGAGATACTTCTACTTTATTTGAGTATTTTCATTTTCTCTCACTTTATACTTTTACTTCTCTGGATTTCAGAGAGAAATATTGTACTTTTACTTCACTACATTCATTTTAAAGAAGTGTATAGAATACTGGAGATATTTGTACTTTTTTTGAGTATTTACATTTTCTGCTTCTTTATATTTCTTCTGCACTGAATCTCAGAAAGAAATATAGTACATTTCACTTCACTACTTTATTTATTTAAGAGCAGTGATGGAAAGTAACTAAGTACATTTATTTAAGTACAATTTGAAGAACTTGTTCTTGATTATTTCCATTTTTTTCTTCTACTTTAAGCTTCTAATTCACTAAATTTCAGACAGAAATATTGTGCTTTTTACTTGATTAATGTCACTAAGTACATTTACTCAAGTACTGCAGTAATATACTCTGGTACTTGTGCTTTATTAGAGTATTTCCATCACTTGAGAATGAAAAATCAGCACATTAACGATGATCGGGGACTGTTTCTGCCTGTGACGGTGTAAAAGCCTCTGACGCAGCAGATCATGTGACCTCTGTGATAAACCCTCTGTGAGGTGAACTTTTACTGCCTATAAAACCAAACTTTTTACTGTAAATCTATAGAAATGTTCCGTCCTCCTCCCCTCGGCGCGCCTGCCTCTAAATCTGTCGCAGTCGCCGGTAATAGATTGTGAAGCGAAGCATGCAGACCGGCTGTGCAGAAAACGGGGGGAAAAGCAAAATCTAATAAATCCTCCAATTTCCTTTACATGTGTGATTTGTGTTGAGGTAAAATGAGTCTTAAATCATGAATATTTAATCGCAGAGCTGCTGCAGAGATTCATCACAGATCAGAGGAGGAAATGATGTTTTCAGTCGGGCCGAGGTGGAGTTTTATAAGAGGTGGAGGAGAAAGTATGAAGCACCGAGCTGCACGAATACTTCACTGAAGTACTGTCAGGGAAACGTGCTAGGAAAAGTTCTCTTTACGCAGAAAAATGGCTTCTCTGATGGTGTTTTACTGCAGGATTGAGTCCTCAAAAGCTTATTTTCGTCTTCATTTTAAATGAGATTTCTTGAGTTTTTCTGACACAACTACAAAACAAAATGCTGCTGGATGCAGGAAACAGCCGTTAAAAAGACGAAGGAAACATTGGCACTCTTTGTCTTCTTAATGTTTGCATCAAATTTTAAATGTCATGCACGGAAGTTTAGTCTGTAGTGATAAAACCCGGAAATCAGTTTGCATCTTTGCACGTCCGGCTCCCTCGTCTCAAAGTCTTTAATAGGTTTACACGTTTTGTTCTACATCATAAAAAATGTCCCACAGATTAATTATGAAGCTCTTCATGTGTTAAAAACAGTTAACCTGTATAATAATTGCATAGTAAGACTCTTAAGTCATGTGAGCGTGATGTCGTCTGTTTGTAGGCTAACATTAGCTTTTTATTAGCATCGACCTCAGAGTTGGCCGCCTGCTGCTGCTGAGATGAGAGAAGAGGTCAGTTTTAAGCGTCTAAATTTGTGCAAAACACATCAAAAATGATCACAACCCAGTTTAAACAATGTTATTACCTGCACAATTACATAAAAAGTGATGGAAAATCACCCAATCTGGCAACCCACGAGCTGTAAAGCTCCTTGAGATGGACAGAAAATGAATCTTTAACTCTTTTTATAATAAATAATAATTTATTTCCAGCACAAAATGACTCGGCCCCAGTCTCTGCTTTATAAAATCTTATCTAGACATTAAATAATTAAACATTAAATTTTAAATAAAACAGCAGTTTGATTTCATCGCCTCTTGTTTGAGGAGATTGTGACGGGCACTCTCTGACAGTTTATAGATCAAACAAGAGGAAATAAACAGCATAATGATCAGTAATGAAATTAATAAGTAGTCGCCGCGTTCTCACGGCCACATAAATCAAGAGCAAAGTGGGAGGCCGAGGAAACGTTTTGATTAATTGAGTTTACGACGAGAGAACCATTTGTATTTTCAGGTGTCGCTGAAGACGTAAATCTTTAACAACACCTCACAGATATTCAGCAAATTCTGAAATCAGCGGCTCAGTAAACAGGAGGATGGTGGATTTGTTGGGGATGATTTTCAGCGGTTGAGTATTTGTGGGACAAAAGAGGAGGAAGATGTTTGAGCTCACCCTCTTCAGCAGGCGGGCGGAGTCCTCGCTGATGTGCGTGAGGCGGGAGATGACGTTGTTCAGGTAGAGGTCGCTGAGGGTGGCGTGGTCCTTACTCTCCCTCCTCACCTGGAGAGGACAGAGACGGGAGGAATATCTCAGATATTCTGTTTTCATATTTTGTGCTAATAAAGGTGTTAAAACACGACGGTGTAACCGACCTGGTTCAGCAGCAGGTACCAGCAGTTGACCGGAGAGAGCAGGTTCTGATCTTTTCTGGAGGAGAGAGACGAGATTCACGTCGTGTTATCAGTCACTCTTTTGTAAAGGAGGTGAACTGAACTTAAAACAGCCTTTTTAAAGCCGAGATCTTCACTGTGAGCTAAAAGCCTCGTCTGAACTGGGTGCATGAGCTCGATTGTGCACAGAGGGTGAAAATAACGTCTTTTTCTCGTGGCTTCTGGAGACTTGCTTGGATTTTATGAGCCATATTGGTTGGTTTACGTTTTAAAACAGGTCTCAGGATCTTAATTTTTGGGTGAACTGTTCCTTTAAAGGGATATTCCGGTGTAAGTTTAATCCATGGTCTAACACACCTTGACACCGAGTAAGACTCCCCCTCGAGAGGTCAAGTTAGCTGACCGCTAGCTTAGCTAGTTTTAGCAGCCTGCCTGTGTGGGGAAGCCCTGACGAGTCGATTACCGAGTGCAGTAGATTTCTGCAGCTCAAGGATGAAAATGTCTGATTATTACTCCATGGAACGCTCAGTTCTTATTATCGAGAGCTGACAGGGAAAAGAACGGAAGTAATGGAGTAATAATCAGACATTTTCATCCTTCAGCTGCAGAAATCTACTGCACTC
>CM077805.1:2601467-2748967 GCA_039737535.1 Lagodon rhomboides | reverse complement strand
TCAGATATCTGATGATTGTTAGCACTTCACCTGCAACAGTCCGTAAACCAAACTCTTTAAAAGGTGACAACTTTGTATTTAATCTTATTTTGTGGAATAAAACAAACGAGCTGTTGAAGCTCTGTGCTGCAGACTCCTTTTCATTTTCTAACAAATCCCACTCGCGCTCGCCGTGGGGACTTCAGACTCCACATCAAACGCTGTAAATGCAAACTTTACCGCCGACAAAGTGATGTGAGACTCTTTACATAAACGTCTATCAGAGAGCAGAGCGGCTCCGCAGACTCCCGACAGAAATATCTCAGCAGCTATCAGACAGACTGACACGGATTCGTGTACGGAGGTTTGAGACTTCCTGACGATGAGTGGCATCGACTCCGGTGCTTCTCTGACTTTGCCTCTGGCGTCAAACTCCTCCTCAGTCCCAGCTGTACTTCTAGTGCTAATCAGCAGAGATTAGCATGCTAATTGTTGATGAACATGATAAACACGCAGGCGTTAGCGTTTAGCTCAAAGCACTCCTTCATTGTTAGATGGGACGTTAATGACTAATCGATTAATCGTTGTTGAGTATTTAACCCGTTAAAAAAGCATTTCAGGACAATCAGATGGGCAAAAATACATAAAAAAGTATCCTGCTTAGCAAACATTTCAAAATAAAATACAGAATTCTGAGAAAATGTAAAAATAAAGTCGTTTTCTAATCTAAAAAATATTAAAGACCTTCTATACAAACAGATGTTATGACATTTTTGTCTGCCAGTTGCCTCAATATGGGCTCGATGAACTGTTTTCCAAATGAAAAACATCCAACACATTTCATATATTATCAATAACTGACTGATAATTGATTGTTGAGGCAGGAAACAATCAACTGAAGAAATTCCTTAACAAGTTGCATCCCCGTTCTTAAAGCAGAACATTAATAATCTGACGCCGTCACCGCTGTCAGCTAGTTAATCGACTGTGGATGGTGTCGTTCTCTCACATGTATTTAAGAAATAAAAGTATAAAATGCTAAAATTGGTCAAAATAAAATGACGTGTCCCTGAGAGGCCTACTGAAGTAAAGTCTACGTGTGGGAAACACTGCGTTTTTTCACTATTTTCTGCCAGTTTATAATTAATCAAATAATCAATTAATAATCAGATTAACTGCCTGTGATTCCCTGATGATCGTTGCAGAGGAGTTTGTGTCCGTCTGTGTCGGACAAAGAAGAAAAAAATCAGGATTGCTGTTGAAGAAAAAGGAGGCGGATTCAGGCGAGAGCCACCGAGGAGGCGAGATTACATCAATGAACCTCGTCGTCTTGGATCACAGCCGACTGAACGTGAAAGGAGGATATCCGCCGCACTTTTACCTTTTGAAGTCTGAAACGCTTCCTCTTAGAAAACCCCCCTCGCGTGTCCTCGCAACACCCCCAAAGACAAGACTCAGCCTCTTTGATCAGAGGAGCTACCGTCAGCAACGCGCCGACACAGGGAAAAGTCTGCAGACAGACAATACGCCGAGCAGAGAAACCTCCGGACTGATTCACTCGGTGGTCCACACGGTTCGAAGGTGAAAGCGTGAAACCGGTGAGGAAGGACGCACGTTCATCAGACTCCAGTTTAAACGTTCTCACATTTTGCAGCTATAAATACCAGCAGCCTGGACCGGTTACACCGTCGCTACGGAGTCGTGAAGAAGTTAAATGAGATTCATTTCAATCACCTCGGTTCCTCCACACATTAGTGAGATGATGTGCACACAGCTCAGGTCTGCCTGCAACAACTGGAACAAATCCCAAAAGTGTGTTGCCGCAAAACAACAAAACATTTAAAGTGGGAAAAAAATTGTGATTATGATGCGAAAAAAACCCCTTGATGTGATAATCACCCTGAGACGACGGGTGTCTAGACTTCCCTCTCTAACGAGTCTGAGCGGTTCTCTTTGTACGTCTGCAAACGCTCTCCGACTCTCTGCTCATCGGGAGCATCGCTCTGAAATGATCCGATGATCTTTGTGCTGAATGTTGAGCGAGAAAAAGATTTAATCTCAAGTAAAACCTGCCGTCCGAAAGATAAAATCTCCATTTTGTCGTCTAAAACTTTGTCGATTTCCGACGATAATTAGCTGTTTTAGAAGACTAAAACACGACTACAAAGGATATGTCTGCATTACCTTCAAGGCTGTCATCATTATTCCCAACAAATACAGGTTTTCACATACAGCGACGGACTGTCAGTGCAACAATAGATCATATTCACGATTAATCAATCAACTGCTGAAGCTATAAACTGTCAAAAAATTTCCCAGAGCCCAACGTGACGTCTTCAAAATGCTTCTTTTGTCCGACTAACAGTTAAAAAAAACCCAAGAAACTCTTCAGTTACTGTCAGAAATCAAGAGAAAAGCAGCAAATCTTCACATTGAAGAAGCTGGAACCAAACGATTAATCGGTTATCGAGACAGTCGGCAACGAATCAACTGATCGACTGCAGCTCTAATTGTGAAGGTGCTTCAACAACAGGTTCATTTGATTGTTGATTGATTAAAAAATGGTGGAAAACGCTCATCACAATTCCCAAACTCAACGTGACGTCTTTAAACTGCTTCTTTTGTCCAAACCAACCGTCCAAAACCAAAAGACTCTTCATTTACCGTCAGAAATGACAGAAAAAGCAGCAAATCTTCACATTGAAGAAGCTGGAACCAAACGATTAATCGGTTATCGAAACAGTCGCCAACGAATCAGCTGATCGACTGGAGCTCTAATTGTGAAGGTGCTTCAACGACAGGTGCATTCTGATCGATCTAACATGTCGGACTGCCACTACAGGTTCATTTGATGGTTGATTGATTAAAAAATGGTGGAAAACGCTCATCACAATCACCCAGAGCCCAACGTGACGTCTTCAAACTGCTTCTTTTGTCCAAACCAACCGTCCAAAACCAAAAGACTCTTCATTTACCGTCAGAAATGACAGAAAAAGCTGCAAATCTTCACATTTAAGAAGCTGGAACCATCAACTGTTTGACACTTCTCCTTGAAAAATGACCACAATGGTTGACAATTGATTTTCAACAGACTCAAGACTCAGATTTCAGAGATGCAAAGATTAATCTGCTGATTATGTTCACGATTAATCAGTTAAACACCATAAAATGTCATAAAGAGGTTAAAAAGAAACGCTCAACACAATTTCCCAGAGCGGAAGGTGACGTCTTCAAATTGCTTCTGTTGTCTAAAGAAGTCCAAAACCCAAAAAGACTCTTCATTCACTGTCAGAAATGACAAAGAAAAGCAGCAAATCTTCACATTGAAGAAGCTGGAACCAAACGATTAATCGGTTATCGAAACAGTCGCCAACTGAATCAGCTGATCGGCTGCAGCTCTAATTGTGAAGGTGCTTCAACAACAGGTGCATTCTGATCGATCTAACATGTTGGACTGCCACTACAGGTTCATTTGATTGTTGATTGATTAAAAAATGGTGGAAAACGCTCATCACCATCACCCAACACCCAACACCCAACGTGACGTCTTCAAACTGCTTCTTTTGTCCAAACCGACCGTCCAAAACCAAAAGACTCTTCATTTACCGTCAGAAATGACAGAAAAAGCTGCAAATCTTCACATTTAAGAAGCTGGAACCATCAACTGTTTGACACGTCTCCTTGAAAAATGACCACAACGGTTGACAGCAGACGTCCAGTTTAACGATCAGTTGAGGCAGAAAAGACTCAGATTTCAGAGATGCAAAGATTAATCTGCTGATTATTTTCACGATTAATCAGTTAGACACCATAAAATGTCATAAAAAGGTTAAAAAGAAACGCTCATCACAATTTCCCAGAGCGGAAAGTGACGTCTTCAAATTGCTTCTGTTGTCTAAAGAAGTCCAAAACCCAAAAAGACTCTTCATTCACTGTCAGAAATGACAAAGAAAAGCAGCAAATCTTCACATTTAAAGCAGAAAACTGAGCAGAAAAGACTCTGATTCATCTGTGAATCTAAATTTCAGAGGTGACGAATCTGAGACTTTGAATTTTCCCGAAGATTTAATACGCCGATTGAATGTTTTCCTTTGGATTCACTGTTAACGTCTCTCTTGAAATGACGATATGATTTAAAAGACATGAGAAGAAGTGTGTCCCCTCATCTGATGGGACACACTTCTTCTCATGTCTTTTAAATCATACTGATATTTCAAGAGTTGTTGCTGCTCAAACGTGCCTGTATGTAATCGCCGATCATCAACATGTTTCACTGCTTTGTGACGTTTTATTGACCGCTCATCACTCGAGGAAGCCGAGGAAGGCGACCCTCGGATGAATCGATAATGAAAATAATCATCAGTTGCGTCGTCTCCTCTCAGATCTCTGACTTCCTTTTCCTTCCTCGAAACCGTCGGAGGGAGTCTTTCGCTTCCAGCCGGCGACCGATTCGCTCACCATCCTCTGCGGAAGGTGTTCATGTTTATATATATATGTGTGGCCCGCGTGATGTCACAGGAACAGGAAGCTCACGACCAGGTTTCCCCAGGTGGCCGTTACCATGACGACCGGGTCCAAGGACACCGGGGGCAGAGTGAAGCGCCGCCGGATCATCGGAGGCCTTCCAGAACACCTTCCTCTAGTGAAGGGTCACTTCCTCATCGTCCTCCTCCTCTTCCGCTCTGATTGTGTTGCAGGTATGCAGATGTGAGGTCACTAATCACCTGCGTGCACACTCAGGCAAAAAACAGGGCTGCATCCCTCGCCACCACCGCCACCGCCGCCGCCGCCACCTCCACTGCCGCCGCATGCAGCAGGAAACACTTCATCTCTCCTCTCCACTCTCCCCTGCAGAGCTCTTTTCTTCTCTCTTTTTTTCATTTGCATTTTCTCATTAAGACGATCCTCATCTCATTCAGACGGGAAAGGAGAGGAGGGAGGTGACGGAGCGCGCTCAGTGAGCACACACACACACACACACACACACACACACACACACTCAGACATGTAGCACCGTCAGCACTGTGCATAATCTCCCTGCTACCTTTTCCGCCAGGCTCACCTCACCTCGGCGAGTAGACCCCACCCCCTCGTGAGAAAAAAGCGCCGGCCACCTCCTGGTGTGTATACATTACACACCACCCTCCGGCGTCGACCAATCAGGAGCCGGAGCAGGGAGGCAGACTTGGAAAGCACATAGTTACAACGCAGATCCATATAGGAGCCGCAAAGAGGAGCGGGGGCTTCATGCGAGCGGTCATTTCAATGCAGGGCATCCCCGAGTGTGTGTTGGCATCACGCCAGAGCAAAGGGCCACACACACACACACACACACACACACACACACAGGGATGAGTGTGTGTAAACAAGACACACACTCATCCTCACACGGGGGCTGTAAGGCTCTCCACTACTCTCCATTAAATTTAATCACTCAAACGCCAATTGATTGTGTGCAGGGAAGGAAAGAGGAAGAGGAAGAGGAAGAGGGAGAGATTTTCTGAATGAAGCTGCTTGAATTTGAGGAAGAAGGTAATCTAGCGTAGAGTAAACACACACGTCCTCCTCCTCGTACTCAAGAGGAGACAGGCGAGAGTGATGGCGATGGCGATGGCGAGAGTGGTGGTGATGGCGTGGGCGTAGGTGACAAGCGAATGTGGAAGTGTGAGGAGCCATGTGGCGAGGGAAGAGGGAGGAAAGAAAAGATCTTGTCAGGGAGGCGGGACGACATAGGTGGCGCCCTGGCTGTCTCTGATGGTATTTGCAGGTGTCGCACGAGTAAAGGTCGGACATTTTGAGCCTCCAGGTGCACGACGAGGCGGCGCCACGATTGCCTAATCACGCCTCGAGGGAGCGTGTTGTAGTTCTACTAAAAGGTCATTTGACGTGTCCGTCACCGCCCCGAACGTAGCGGGGATGGTGGTAACCATGGCGCCAGAAGGAGGAGGAAGAGGAGGAGAGAGGGGGGTTGTCCCACGGTCATGGCAACCACTATTCTCCTCACCTTTAACGTGGCTCCAGTTTGGCATCATCTAACTGCCAGGTGATCTAATGGACACACACACACACACACACACACACACACACACACACACACACACACACACACACACACTGCTGCAGTCACAGCCTCTGAGGAATACCAATAGAAAGACACCCAGACGAGGACACACTCGCCTCAGGTCTGAGTGTAAAACCCACCTGCTTGTACACACACACACACACACACACACACAGGCGAAATAGATCAAGGTGCTCTGCAGTACACACACACACACACACACACACACACACACACACACTCACACAGATACATAGAACCCATCCTCCTCCCCCCCTCGGGCGCCATGCAGCACTCAGGATGAACCCAGAAATCCTGACGTCTCACGGTGAGGTGTCAGCGCCGACACACACCCTGAATCCGGTGCACGGGCACGAGCGGTGAACATGCTGGCAGACAGGTGTGTGAGCGTGTGTGTGTGTGTGTGTGTGTGTGTGTGTGTGTGTGAGAAAAGGTGGGTGTGACTGCTGCAAGAAAAATTGGGTGCCAGTAAAAAAAATGTTAATGATATATAAAAAAAAAAGCTCTTACCTTTCACCTGGCTCTCGTATTCAGCGAGGATTTCTTTGTCCTTCTTGCTCTTGTTAGAGTTTGACATGATGGAGGTATCGATCAGGTATCGATCAGGTGTGACAAGAAGATGACAATTTTTTTTTAAAAATAAAAAAAAAATAAAAATCCTGTTTTATTTCCCTCCGTGTGCACCGCCCGAGGCTTCACCCGCAAACATGCTAGTTAGATCCATCCAGTGCCGCAGCAACACAGCCAGTAGTGGCCCCGCACCTCCACGCTGAGGAGCAAGAGGAGGAGGAGGAGGAAGAGGAGGAGGAGGAGGAGGAGGAAGGGGGGGCACCACGCACACTCAGAGAGGAATTACACACTCGTGACCGCAGCGAGGACCCGCAGAAGCATCCAAACACGAGAGACACCGAATAAAAAGCTGCGAAATTAAATGTTCCTCTCGTGCAGATATGCAATCACACCCGCGCGCATGCACGCACCGGTCTGCAGGGAGGGAGGGAGGGAGGGAGGAGCGGGCACACGCCCACTAGGTACAAATGGACCACACACACACACACACGCACATGCACACGCACACACAGCACGCCGGGAGTCGGTGTTTGATGTTATCTTCACCCCGCCGTAACCTTTCACACATGCAGCCACGCACACACACGCACGCACACAGACTGGACCAGGCTGCCCTGGCGCGTGAAGATCATACCAATATCAGCAGATGAGATGCCGGTGAGGAAATGGGTGTGTCCGCGCGGAGGGGGTGGGGGCGGGATTAGAAGCGTGATTGACAGCTGAGGTGACCAGTGAGCCACAGAGCAGCAGATCGATGAATGCAGGAAGATTAAAAACAAGCTGTTGGTGAATCAATAATAATAATTATAAAATATGAAGAGAGACCACTTGTGTTCATTGAATTAATTCGTTTGAACCGGATATTATTAAACAGATACAGATGATATCAAAGTAGATATTTTCACAATAGCTTTTCATACAACTTATCTGTTAAGATGTAGTCTGTTACTGTATTTTGGTTATATTTGCTGAAATTGTCATTATGACCTGACAGTAGAATAAGACACAGCTCAGCTGTCTGTGGCTCCACCCAGTGGCAGAATGTACCGCTCCCGCTAAATACAACCAATCAGAGCCGAGGAGAGTTTGAGCTAGACGTCATCACTCTCGGGCATATGCCGCGCACTCATGCAGCGCGTACTCGGCAGTGCCCCTTCCCGCGCAGGCGCAGTGCCTGCTCTTACCTGGTCAGATACGTTCTCTCCAAACGGTCAACAATGGCGGAGAACAACAACATTAACAACAGAGCCGAAAAATGCCCCACCATTGCCCACGTGAAAGAGAAGAAATAAGAAGACTGACGAAGAAAAGTAGTGTAAAAAACAAAGAATTGGACCGAGCAGAGAGAAAACTAGGATAAATATCGGAGTCATTTCAGAGGTGGAGGAGCTGCGGGATTGTAAGGACTCGACAACGACGCTGCTTTTCTGCCGGACAGGTAAGGACTCCTGCTTGATATATGTTTGATTCTGTGTTTTAACCACAAGGCTAATATGGTGGCAGTTACAGTAACACTCGCAATAGCGCATATGGCCGTACAAAGTTGCAGTCGAGCTACGTAGCTTGTTGCTAAATCTAGCTTGTTAGCTTGTATGCTAACTCCGGTGTTTAGCTTTGTCTTTATGGCTACTGGTTAGCAAAAGTGTCTTTCAGGTGACCGGGCAGTTATGACGTTAGTTTGTGTTCAGTTCGCTCTGAAGTGGTTGAATTGGTTTGGAGAAATAACGTTACTCATGCTTCAGAAAGGCAGCGTGACGTTGCACCGGCCGGGTAATGATTAGCTGGTAACTCCGTCTACCGCGATGTGAGGAACATTGTTTGTTACTCGGGATATCTACAGTGATCTGCATGAGGCACTCGTCACTGTAATTTAGTTGTATTGGTCAGAAAGAGAGCAATCGGGGCTTATATTGTTGTAGTAATTTTGAATGCGCCATCTTGGTTATCTGGCTTCCCCTGTTACCGTGGTTACAAGCCTGCTCGTGCACAGCAGGCTCCTCTGTGGGAGGGGCTTAGAAGGCAGCAGAGAGGAAGAAGGACTGACCTGGGAGCTGTTCTTATTCACATATTCTAGTATCTAGTCCACTTTTTTCTCAAAACTCCAGACTGCAGCTTGAATGTTTGGTTTCATATCACTTAGCCTACATTTATCCATTAGACTACCTCTAGCTAACTATTTCAGCGTTACTATTTCTACCGTCTATTGAGTTATTTCTAATAATAACTAGTTAGCTAACACAGCCAAACAATTAGTTCAAGCTAACTGTTCTAGCTAATTTCTACATGACGGTTTAACTATTTGCCAGTGAATTTAGCTAATTGTTCATGCTACCTTTAGCTAAGTATTTAAACTATTTATCCACTACTTTAACTGTTCACTCTACTTTTTGCTAACTATTTCAACCATTCATCAATTTCTCGTAGCTATTTCAACCACTTAATAAGTATTTTTAGCTTACAGCAGCATCCTGTGTTTGAATCCATCATCCTCCTCCTCTCCTGACTCTGCCTGTACTGTTTTTCACTTTTTCTGTATCATAAAGCAGAAATACCAAAGAAGGGATGTTCCTCACTTTGTTGACTCGTGACCTCTTATAAAAAGCAGTGACTTGATGCTCTATGCCACATTATGTTGGTGTATTAGTCGTTAGTTGTTCCACCAAAAATTAAATTTCCCCTCTAAACTTCTCTCAAAAGAAGAGGCTCAAAGAAGAAGAACTAGTTTTTTAAGAAAGAACAATTACAAATTGATAAAATTAATATAATAGAATTGACTTTTTTCTTCTTTAATCTCCCATCAATCACCAAATAACCCCTCATATTCATCTGGTGACCCGTTGGAGGGGCCTGACACCTGCAGGTCTCCACCTTGAGCAGCTCCAACAGTAAAGTGCTGCTTACACGTTAATGCATCATTATTAACAATCTAATTATGTCATACGTCTGTCCCAGGAGACCGTTTTCCTGCTGAATGATTAAGTTGAGTCACAGTGACGGACCGGTTCAGCTGTAATATATCTCTCAGTGTGCATTACACACAACATCAATCCTCACTGAGGCTTAAATACAGTGAGCTCAACCATTCATGGCTGTTTGTCTCCACCGTGTGGTGACATGTGAGGACTTTCACCTGATGGATAGTTTTACAGAAAGACTTATGGTGATATTATGGTGTAAAATAATTATTATAACTGTAAAATAAACCCTCAAACATGTTTTTCTCCTCTTAAATATATATATCTAATATAATATAGCTCAAACGTCCTCATATCAGTTTATTTTAATCTGTATTAGTCTAATATTAGATCCCTTGAAATGAGGTTAGTGTCATTATTCCTTTAATTGGTGATTAGATCAGAGTCAATCAGTCACATCCATCCTTGTGGTTAATTGCTGCAGCTGAGTAGTAGCATCACCTGTGTGTGATCATTAACCTTCATAATCACCTTCTGAAGCGTCCACATGTTAATTTACATGTTATTATTTTTTTTTTTGCCACCATTCATGTCTTATGACACGCTAGCTCGTAGCTAGTTTTGCTAATATCGCTGTGAGCCTTCATACCAGCACTAAAAGTCCTCCATCGTCATCCTAAAAAAGACTTTGGCTGTCGCTGCTAAACAGCTCATTATGGTGAATTAAGACAAAATATTTTTATTCCCCTGTTTTCTCTCCGTGCTCAGGTTTCCTCCAGGAAATAATAAAAAGAAACAGAATAATTCTCCTCCAGTGATTCGTCTTTTTCTAAAGCTTTTGTGCGGCCGGTCTTTGTTTTATGTTCTTAATCTGTACCAGACGCCGTTTTTACTACAGAAGCCCAGCGTGTCGTTAATGTGTACGGAATGTGTTTACAGTACCAGTTCTATTTCAGCTCTAACGTGGAGGAAAGGAATTAATCGCAGCTGTTTTATTTTTCTGTTTATACGTAACGTATCTCTCGCTCTGAAGGTCATCCTTTCCTCCCACTTTTTTTCCCCTGCATGGATGAACCTGACAGCGAGGTCGGCTGGAGGAATGTATGTTCACATTATATCTGCAGGTGGAGGCAACATGTATGTTGTGTAACTGAGGGAGAAATGCCAGCAAACATAAGTCTGATGTTATGAAATTCAAGTTATTTGCCACTAAGAGGTTTTTTTTTATTGTACAGCCGGGAAGAAAACAAGTGAAACTGGAATGGTAACTCAGTAGAGTGAATACCTCCGCCAAGGCCTCGGGAAGAGAAGGTGAGAAAGAAATTCCTGCATCTGTCTCTTTATCAAGATTGGCACCAGACGTTAATGGCGTCTGTTCTGGGCGGAGACACATGATCCGTCCAGAACCAACCAACAAACGAGACACAGACAAAACATAACCGTCTTCAGGGAGTTGAGAAAAGGTTCACGCTGATTCATTTATCCCACAAATCACTTTTAGTGGACAAAAATAGTTTTAAAAAGCCTTTTTATTATTTGAACAGACTGTTTTTACTTCGTGGTTCCTGGTACCCGACCACTTATCTACTAACTTATTATCGACACGTTGTTCGTCCCTGGATCTCGTTTGGAAGAAGCTCCTGCTCGCAGTGTTATTACAGTCTTTAACTTCCTCTCTGAAGTCTGTTCGATGTAGATATGTTGTCTTTCAGTGCGTTTCTCCGTGTTAATATCTCCCGTAGACTTCAATACGGCTGTCGGCACAGTCTGGCACCAAGTTTGGTGACGTAATGACCCGTCCTTCTTTAATAGGTTCCCTGAAACTGAGAACGGAAGCACAAAGGTTAAAAACAACAAGTGAAACCTCAAACAATATTACTTTTTTAAACTTTTCCTCTCGTAAACTTACTCACGCTTTTGAAGACGTGACGTTCATTTTTACACTGGCGAGTTTCCGGTACGTAGGTCAGCTCAGTTAAATCTTTACTTCAGTGAATCCACTTTCCTCGTCTTCGACCTTCACTGGAGGAATGTTTAGCTCCCTGACAGAAAGAAAATGTGATTAACCTGAAGTGACTTCTGCTTTGAAAAGATGTTTAAATGACCTTTTCAGCGAGAGTTTGATGGGGTAAACATGTTTTCTCTCTGTTCTCTCGTGTGTCCTCGCTCCTGTACTCAGACTTTGCTGTGCCTCCTCATGTTGGTATTCTCCACAGAGCCTCCGTAACGTCTGATTTTTTATATTTTTCCACTTTGGGCTCGTACGTAGGCGTGAGGGAGAAAACGGCCTTCAAGGTAAAAAGAAAACAACCACTTCAGACGTAAGATGGAGTGTTTCTGTGCCGACCGGAGAGCACCAGAAGGAACCGGTGTCACAGAGGTTATAACAAGTCGTGAAGTGGAAGATGAGGGAAAATATAGAAGAGCTCAGTGAATGTTTCGTTCATCTCCTCCTGTGATGTTCAACACATCTGAAGGGGGCTGATTATTTTAATAATATGAATGTATTTGTTGTAATGTTGAGATTCGGACTAAACAAGCATTATGAGAGAGTCACTTTGGGCTCATTGTCTCCACATGATCACTAACGATCAGTGGATTCATGGAGGATCAGCAGAATAATCCAGAATGAAAATGATGATGCAAAACTGACAGTAAAACAGTCACAGGGGACATTTTACTGGATTGGACTTATAACACTTTAATTAAATTAAGTATTTAACACCAGTAGTTTGACTCAGAAAAGGATCTAAATGTAATAAGTGTTAGTCAACAGGTAATAAGGCCCCTATAAGTCTGTATTAGATGTTTATTAGTATTATTAAGCATTAGCAGGACTCTAAGTGTTAATAAAAGCTTTATTGTTCGATCATAAGACATTTATAAGAAGCTTGTTAACAGTTTAGAAACAGACTTTCTCACAGCACTTTCTGTGACTGGACTACTTCAAAATAAAAGTCAACTTTTCACCAGCTAAATGCTTTTGCAGTGGTAGGAAACGAGCACTTCTGACTCCTGAGTGAAGATCTCACCTCCCCTCACCTCCTCCATACACCACTGTAATAACGACTGCAGCCACTAGAGGGCGACACCTAACAACAGACATCACATGTGGGTTGTAATAAGTTGTTTTCACGGTCGACCTGAACGGTTGTTCTGATGAGGACCGATGAGGCACAGCTACTAGATCGAAAGTGAGATTAAAGCCTTATAAGGGTCAATAAATACTCCACTAAACATCTTATAAGGGCCTTATTATCTATCTATTAACTAACACAAGCTCTCTCTCCTGGTACAGTAAATGTGTTTCGTCTACTGTTACGTCGTCCACGATTTATTACAAGCCTGTCTCAAACTGTGGTGTCGAGATAGTGAACGAACACGAGTGACTCGACCGCAGACCTCAAGATGTTAATGTTGTCTGAGATGGTACACTGTAACAAGGACTAATGCTTTTAACCTCAATATAAAGCATTATCGAATAAACTACAGTCTGGTTGTTCATGTAAATGAAGGTTCATGTCACCCTGTGTAACAGCCCGGCTCACTGATGTGTTTTTAATATTAATGAAGCTCCGCGGCTCGGAGGAAGAAGATATATCAGGCTGTTGTACACACACTACTTAGTGTACACTTCCACCGTTGTTTTTTTAGTGTTTTCATGGGATTTGTTTGATTTGTTGGTTCGCAAGCCTTCAAATCTGAGCCGCAAATGAAGTCAGCTCCACAAATGACTCATTAACGATGCAGTAATATACATGTCAGGGCGATAATGGCGGGATGTAAACAGATCGTTATCTTAACGGATGAACATGTTCTGTAGGTTTAGTCCCATTAACACGAAGCTGATTGAGCACGATGGAGGTGACTGATGGAGGAACGAGGAGGAGAAAGGAAGCAGCAGCAGATAAAGAAAGATAATAATACTTTATGAACTCGTTGTGGCGGCGTGGTGATCATCATAATGAGAAGATTACATAACCGACACAGTGAACGCAATATTCAGATTAAACAATCGAGTAGATTAATCAATTTGTTGCGACTGTTTTAATGACTTGGCTGATCTATTGTCCCGCCTCCCTTAGTTACTGTTGCTAGGTCGGACAAGCTTAACAAGAAACATGGTGGTACTGGTCCTGTTTGACTGACGTTGGTGTTCTGACTATAATTAAATCCTGTGCTAGGCTAACTCTTCTTGATGTAACGTAAGCTAACCATTATATGTTAGCTATAGTTAGGTAGCACTTTGCTAACGTTAGCTAATCTAAATTTTGACTATAATTAAATCTGGAGCTAGGCTAACTCTTATTGATGTAACTTAAGCTAACCGTTATACGTGAGTTAGCTAGCATGAGGTAGCATTGTGCTAATTTCCGTATATGACATTAGGCTAACTCCTCTTGATGTAACATTAGCCAACCGTTACAAGTTAGCTAGAGAGCTAGGTAGTGTTTTGCTAACATTAGCTTATCTCAGATGTGACTATATATCAATCTGATATTAGGCTAACTCCTTTTGATGGAACATTAGCTAACCTTTACATGTAAGCGAGTGTTAGCTAGCTAACCTCAAATGTAACTATAGATAAATCTGACATTCGGCTAACTCCTCTTGATGTAACATTAGCCAACCGTTACAAGTTAGCTAGAGAGCTAGGTAGTGTTTTGCTAACATTAGCTTACCTCAGATGTGACTATATATCAATCTGATATTAGGCTAACTCCTTTTGATGGAACATTAGCTAACCTTTATATGTAAGCGAGTGAGTTAGCTAGCTAACCTCAAATGTAACTATAGATAAATCTTACATTCGGCTAACACCTCCTGATGTAACGTTAGCTAACTGTTAGCTAGTGAGTAAGGAAGTGTTTTGCTAACGTTAGCTAACCTCAGATGTGACTATATATCAATCTGATATTAGGCTAACTCCTTTTGATGGAACATTAGCTAACCTTTATATGTAAGCGAGTGAGTTAGCTAGCTAACCTCAAATGTAGCTATAAATAAATCTAACATTTGGCTAACTCCTCCTGATGTAACGTTAGCTAGTGAGTTAGGAAGTGTTTTGCTAACATTAGCTAACCTCAGATGTGACTATATATCAATCTGACATTAGGCTTTTGAAGAGGCTCGCTGTTTCCCCCTGTTTCCAATCTTTGTGCTAAGCTAAGCTAATCATAAACAATAATATTAACCTACAGACATGAGAATGGTTTCAATGACAGTCAGTTAACTCTCATGTTGGTGACTGTTCAGATTCATCTCAGCCCCTCATGGTTGTTGCTGCTGCAGGTGAAGCATCTCAGGCTGTACTGTCCTTGAGCCTCATTGGCATTGCAGCAGAGGCGGTTTACAAACTCGCCCCGAGGCTGCTGCCGTCCATCTGCAGACACAGAGCGCTTGTAATAAAACGGGGATCAAACACAGATCACGTCGGATCGGGTAATCTGGGAGCGCGAGTGAAGGGGTTATGAGAATTTGTGCTGATCCGTCACAGAAAATCCCGCAGTTCCTCCGGAGCGGACATTAAACACTTAATCACTATCAGAGCCTTTGGACAGGAGCCAGGAGAGGCCTGCCAGTGTGTGTGTGTGTGTGTGTGTGTGTGTGTGTGTGTGTGTGTGTGTGTGTGTGTGTGTATTTAGTCACTTTAGCTGTAAATTACAACTCTGTTCACGGAGATACTGACAGCTAAGAACTCACATAAAGTTCAAAGCGAGAGGGAGAGGAGGAAGGACAGAAGTCCCCCGGTGATAAAGAAAACGCTGTAAAAGTTGTTTTTTCAGGCTGGAAGCACGAGTCATGGTAGCGCTTTAAGTTATTGTTCCCGCAGGGACCCATTATAATTTCCTAGAAAGAAACTGCGGTCTTTAGGATGTTTCCACGAGGGTTATTTTTGTTTCAAACCTACAGTGACTGAATTTTTTCTGCCTATTTCTGGACAGTAGAAACAAGTTGTGGACACATCACTGACGTACACAACCACGTGTTTAATATGTTAGCAAACAGCTGTTTACACATCCAGCATTCATTTAGTGGTCGTGTTTGTTTCACCTGGTGAGCATAAGTTTAGTATTCTCTCTCTTTTAGCTCAATGTTTGGTCTCGAGTCTCTAAAGGCGTTTTTCAACCGACACTTTCAGCTGTTGCCGAGTCAAACCGAGCTGCAGCTGTTTGATTTCCATCACCGATTTTGGAGTCCGGCTCTCGGAGTCGGATTAAGCCACGGCCACCTCGACCTGCTTCATAATAAAAGCATAAATAAAATGACTTATAATGGGGCGGCTTTTATTGTGAAGAAGTTACAGGAAATGAAACGTATCTGTGTCTGAATTAGCGGAGCCGCTTTGTTAGCGGTGATTCTTCGATAGCACAGCGAGGATTGTGTCATTAGCTGTTCCCCCTTGTTTCCAGTCTCTGTGCTAAGCTAAGCTAAGCTAAGTAACGTCATGTTATTTATTTTAAGAACTATCCCTTTAAGTGAAATTGAAGGGAAAATCTGCAAATTAATGAGTCAAAAGTCAAACAAATGTCGTAAAGATAACTTTTTTTCTGGTGGCCCCTTTGGGTGATAAAGAAAACGCTGTAAAAGTTGTTTTTTCAGGCTGGAAGCACGAGTCATGGTAGCGCTTTAAGTTATTGTTCCCTCAGGGACCCATTATCATTTCCTAGAAAGAAACTGCGGTCTTTAGGATGTTTCCACGAGGGTTATTTTTGTTTCAAACCTACAGTGACTGAATTTTTTCTGCCTATTTCTGGACAGTAGAAACAAGTTGTGGACACATCACTGACGTACACAACCATGTGTTTAATATGTTAGCAAACAGCTGTTTACACATCCAGCATTCATTTAGTGGTCGTGTTTGTTTCACCTGGTGAATATAAGTTTAGTATTCTCTCTCTTTTAGCTCAGTGTTTGGTCTCGAGTCTCTAAAGGCGTTTTTCAACCGACACTTTCAGCTGTTGCCGAGTCAAAACGACGGATTAAGCCACGGCCACCTCGACCTGCTTCATAATAAAAGCATAAATAAAATGACTTATAATGGGGGGCTTTTATTGTGAAGAAGTTGCAGGAAATGAAACGTATCTGTATCTGAATTAGCGGAGCTGTTTTGTTAGCGGTGATTCTTCGATAGCACAGCGAGGATCGTGTCATTAGCTGTTTCCCCCTTGTTTCCAGTCTCTGTGCTAAGCTAAGCTAAGCTAAGCTAAGTAACTTCATGTTATTTATTTTAAGAACTATCCCTTTAAGTGAAATTGAAGGGAAAATCTGCAAATTAATGAGTCAAAAGTCAAATAAATGTCGTAAAGATAACTTTTTTTCTGGTGGCCCCTTTGGGTGATAAAGAAAACGCTGTAAAAGTTGTTTTTTCAGGCTGGAAGCACGAGTCATGGTAGCGCTTTAAGTTATTGTTCCCGCAGGGACCCATTATCATTTCCTAGAAAGAAACTGCGGTCTTTAGGATGTTTCCACGAGGGTTATTTTTGTTTCAAACCTACAGTGACTGAATTTTTTCTGCCTATTTCTGGACAGTAGAAACAAGTTGTGAACATCACTGACGTACACAACCACGTGTTTAATATGTTAGCAAACAGCTGGTTACACATCCAGCATTCATTTAGTGGTCGTGTTCGTTTCACCTGGTGAATATAAGTTTAGTATTCTCTCTCTTTTAGCTCAATGTTTGGTCTCGAGTCTCTAAAGGCGTTTTTCAACCGGCACTTTCAGCTGTTGCCGAGTCAAACCGAGCCGCGGCTGTTTGATTTTCTATCACCAATTTTGGATTTTGGATCCGCTCCGGAGTCGGATTAAGCCACGGCCACCTCGACCTGCTTCATAATAAAAGCATAAATAAAATGACTTATAATGGGGGGCTTTTATTGTGAAGAAGTTACAGGAAATGAAACGTATCTGTATCTGAATTAGCGGAGCTGTTTTGTTAGCGATGATTCTTCGATAGCACAGCGAGGATCGTGTCAGTAGCTGTTTCCCCCTTGTTTCCAGTCTCTGTGCTAAGCTAAGCTAAGCTAAGCTAAGTAACGTCATGTTATTTATTTTAAGAACTCTCCCTTTAAGTGAAATTAAAGGGAAAATCTGCAAATTAATGAGTCAAAAGTCAAATAAATGTCGTAAAGATAACTTTTTCGGGTGGCCCCTTTGGGAAAATGAGCACATTTAGTACTTTGTGTGTCTGAGTGCAGCGCCGACTGTTTTGTGTGCTTCATCAGACTCGCAGCACAAACAAACCTGGGCTTTAAGAGCTTTACTGCAGCTCTGCTCAAACAAACACACCGGGGCCGACTGGCCCTGAGCGAGAGCATCCTGCCTCGCACAAACACAGGCAGCACAGAGGTTCAAGGCCAGTAATGAGTGTTTTTTTCAGCGTGGGTGGTATATTATCTTATTTGTCTGGAACCAGTTTGCTGCAGGCTTGATATCTAAATGCCCAATTAAAGTGATTCATCATCTGCACACAACCTCAAAGATACACAATCTATAGCCCGCATAGCTCGTGTGCTCTTTCGGGAGTTCGCAGCCTTTTAAAATAAGCTGCTGAAAAGCCGAAGGCATCCGCTGTATGCAGACAGCTCCGTCGCTCCGACTTCAACAGAGCGACTCAATTAGATCAGACTGAGTGAGGATTTAAGCCTCTGCCTGCTTTATCGCTCTCTTTAGCTTTGTTAGCCGTGCAGCACTCTGTAACTCACTAAAAGCAGCAGAGCAGCTACAGCACTTCAGCCGTGATCGATGTGCAAAAAAAAAACAGGCGACGCCGCAGAAAAATCATCAGCGAGAGAGCAAAAAGAAAGCGGCGATAAATGATTAAACGATCTGTTCTGTTAATTGTGTGCTGTTTTGTATGTCGTCGCTCTGAACGGTTACAGTTACGTCTTTTCTGTAAGAATTATCATCCTCGGTCGTGTTTTGCGCCGCAGGGCCACCAGATGTTCTTCTGTGTCTGAGGAATGAGGAGACGTTCAGAGTCGGGAGCCCCGGAGGTAAAAGGACATGATATAAAATCTCAACACAAACAACCGAAAGGCAGCTGGTGATTATTTCTTTTTCATCAAAACGTGGCTTTACACTGTTAAAGTTATTCTACTGCAGCTGGACTTCTGTCCAAACACACCTTAACATTTGTCAACCTTTCAAGATGAAGTATGTGAGGATGGATTAGTGAGCGGCGTTCAGGGAAGAGGCCCGGGGGCCCCGAGGGTCTCTGTTTGAAGTGTGAAGTGTGAACTGTTGACATGTTGTTGTTGTAGAGTCATAAATCTAAAGTATGGATTTCATGGAAACATTTTTTACTGTTAAGTAACATAATGTGCTCGTGTCTGGTATAATATCCATCCAGTGGAGTGTCAGTGTGGATCTGCTGTGGTAGAGAGCTTTGGACAGGAGTCAGCGTCGAGCTAAAAAGTCAAGTTCAGTGTCTGAATCTATGTCAGCACCTTAGTGTTCACCTGTAGCACGTCACTGAAAGAGACACACAGCAACTATCCCATCCGAAAAGACAGAGACTGAAAACAACTGCAAAGAGACACACAAAAAGACAGAGAACCAAAACAAATGTAAAGACACAAACGACTACAAACGAGACACACAGTGATGACAAACGACCCAAAACTACTAGGTACAAACGTAAAGGTCCTGATGAATCAAGCCAACTTCGAAGCATCTTTTCACGTCACTGTGGTTCAGAAGGGTTTGGACTGGAGCTTAACGTGAGCTTAAGGAGGCTTCGGTCCAGATGAATGAATGGTAGTGCTGTGAATTTACCACCAACACTATATGCACAGTGAACTATGAGCTTACAAGTAGCAGAGGTAATATTTCTACCACTATTACCTTCAGCTGCATGCTGGCGATCTTAAATACTCCACACTGATCCCACTGCTGACAGTTAAATGTATTATTTAATATACGTCAGGGTGTGGACGCAGTGTGGAGGGTGGATGTAATAGATTTGTCACGTGTTGTGTTTTGGGTCTTGAGGACAGAATTATGAGTTTCTATGGCAAAAGAAAAATAACACCTGTTGCAATTAACCTTACAAACGGGACCAACATTGGCTGATATCAGTATTAGATTGTCCAACAGGCTGACGTTGATGTTAGCTTCTCCAACAGGCTAACTCAGGGTTAGCTTCTCCAAGGGGCCATTACCAGGGTTAGCTTCTCCAACTGGCTAACATCAATTCAAGCTTTACCAATAGTGTATTTTTAGCTTCTTTAACTGGATTACATTGGTTTTAGCTAGGTGAATCTGGCTAACATTGGTGTTAACCTCTCCTGGTGTTAGCTTCTCTAACAGGCTAATATCAGTGTCAGATTGTCTCATTAGCTCACACAAGTGTTCACTTCTTCAACTGTGTTAGTTTTTAACATGAGTGTTGGCTTAGTGGCAGTTATTGTTTCTGCAGTCTTTAATCCTGTGATAACTAAATTGCTATCCTAAGATAGGATCTTTTCTGAATGTCAGTCTTTGTTTATTACATGAAAAAGTGGATTTAGGGTTAAGTCACTGTTCTAATCTCAGCACACAACCAGCGCTAAATATACAACATATTGTATTGACATCCTACAGGCTGCATGTAAACACTGACATGAAAAAAGAGAATCAAAAAATGTCCAAAAGTGTCTTTATGTTCCTTTGAAAAAGGGGAAATAATGCTTGCAGAATCATTTTAATTGGTCTCAGATTAGCTTAAAATAATGTCAGTGAGTTCGTGTTTCCACGTGGCTCCTGACCCATATTTCACTTTCTACCAGGCCTCAGTAGGCAGAGTCAGAAACTGTGTCAGTTCCCACTGATAACCGAAATTTCTCATGACAAGAAGAAGAGAAATGCTCCCTCGTGTGCCATGTGGGATCAACACACACCAATAAATCTTTGCACCGTACAAGTACAAATAACTCCAGTGTAACCACCGTGACCTCCATCTTTAAACTGCGCTCACCTTGAACATACCCAAGTGAGAACAAATCATCGGGTCGGGACCAGCTGATAAAAAATGGGGTTGAATTTAATCAGAGCGTGACGGTGTTGGACGATGGGAGAACGTTTTGACATGTGAAGACAGGATGTGACCACATGACCTCTGACCCCCTACAGCCCCCTGATGTTCTGCGTATAAACATCCCGTGCCACAGTCCCGCTCTAACGCTCCGCTCGTCATATCGTAAACACAACAAGAATAGATCGTAGTACACACATACACCAGCAAAAACATGTAAAGCCGTTGGACAGAATCCAGAACAGGCTGGGAAAACAACACGTCAGTCACGTTATTGGAACTGAAAGATTTATTCCGACCCAGAAAAGCCCTTCAAAGAGGGCCGGGTATTTGAGCGATTGGCCACAGTGGTCCAGTTTCATCATGAGAGGTCCCCAAAACCAACGAGTCAAAGGTGAGCCTTCACACGAAACAGGGTGTTTTCAGTTAGTTATAGCTGTAAGAATTTAGAATATTAACGTTGTTGGGTGGGTTAACATGAGGCTCACGAGGGGCTCAGTGCTGGAACATCTGACCCGGTTATTCATAAATCCATAACTTAATTTGAATGTTAATCCTCCCAAGTTCTGAAGACGGTGTTCATTTCATTAACTGTATTTGGTCTTCAATCAATTTTTGGCAGGTGAAAATGCCCATTTTGTGTTGTAATGGTCCTTTAAAAGGATTCCAAGCTGTCCTGGGAGCTCAGATCTTTACATTATGAAGCTTATGAATGAGATCAAGTCATATTTATGGGGAGGCCCCTCGTAGTTAGGCTTCTGATTTCTCCTAAAGGCCTTCTCTTTGTTTGACCACCAACACTGGTAATGATGCTAACGTAACTGAGGTTATTCACTAATATTACTGGCATGTGTAGTAATTTGAGGCTTTTTTCTTATTTGCGTAATTATTAAACAAATAATTATTAAACAGCATTTTTCAAACTGCAGGTCAGACACGTTGACTGAACTCCACGTTACCTCTTTGACCCATCACTCCGCTAGCTAGTGTTAGCTCTGTCAGTTAGCCACACAACAATTACACGTCCGGACACTCAGCGGCTTCAAATATTTAGGAACAACTGATCTCTACGTGACGACTAGCTTGTTTGGTTCTTGTGTCTCTTCAGAGTGCTGTTGGAATATACCGTTACGTGAACAGTAAAAATGGCTGCCCTCGCCATGTCGCAGCGGTCGACTGACTGTTTGTGTTAGAAGGCTGTGTTTTTACATTTTCATGAGCACATTGTAACAGAAGTTCGTCTCATCATCTTTTCTATCGTTGTTCTTCTCTTCCTCAAAAGGCTGCTTCATTTTTCTATTAAAGTACGAACTGACAGGAAAGTTTTCTTCATACACTTTCTGACACGTTCGTTAGCTTGTTCGTACAGAAAACACGCGCTCTGCTACGTCTAACAGCCACTTCTCATCTCCCATTTCACATGTTATGTGAGCGAGAGCGTCCGAAATACATTTCAAGTGCACAATTATGTTTGAGGTCACGAGGTCTCTGCAGGTTTAACACAACAATGTGATTGGATTTGTTGACGCGGACTGATGTGACGAGCTGGAGTGGTGATGCAGGACCAAGTTCAAGTGGTAAACATTACGCATTTAATTTATTTTTATCCATCCGTCTGTGTTTTGTACCCACTCACCGTGCACAGGGTCATGTTGGGGGGGTTTCCAGCCTGGTGTGAAATGTTTTATCACTGCGCTAACGTAGAATTAGCGACCCGAATGCCTCCTCAAATCCTCCGCGCTCGGACTGCCACACGTCTTGAAAATAAACACCCCTTAGTTCTCCCACATTCCAGTATTCCCAGAGCAGAGATTACAGCGCGGCACTGTGGGTATGTCAGCGTGAAATCCGCTGAAACGCAGCACAGACCCCACAATCTCACGGGTCTGAGGTCGGATGGAAGCGCTTTTAAAATCAGGTCACAGCGGGAACAAAATAAACATACCCCAATTTTTACGTCAGGACTGAGATAATATACATCTGACGGAGCGATTAAAATTCCTGGACCGACTGTGATTTGCAGAGTGTACATTAGGAAAATGGAGGCGTTCCTGTTCCACTCTTTATCACTTTATCACCGTCGCTGATCGCCTCCATTAAAGAGCTTCTGTTGGCAGCTTCTGTCTCGTCGTAAATTCTCACTAAGTGTGTGTGAATAACTCGCCATCAGCGACTCGGTGATCGCTCCAACGCTTATAGAAATGTGAAAATCAGAGGCTGGAAAACATCTATAGTGACTGTAGATCTTTATTTATCCCGCAGGAACATTTGTTTTCTCAGCCGGCACATATTCCACACAGGGAACATACAGACTGGAAATATATATACTCGGTCACATCGACGTAAACATTCACGCTCCCGTCTGATTCCCAGCTCGCTCAGATTTATGCAGCAGTGAGAAGGAGGCAGTTTGTCCGTGACAGAAGGGACGAACTCGTGCCAGACGAGCTCGCCTCTTTAAAAGTTCTACATGTGCAGATGGCGGTAATGTGAAGTGTCGATGGCGAGGGCGTGATCAGTGTCTGATGGCTCTGTCGTTCACGTCTGAGAAATTTTTGTAAATGTACTGTCGATATGATTTATGTCTGCATGCATGGAGAGATGTTTGTTTCAGAGTTAGTAGTTTCATTATTAGAAGTATTGCAGTTTTGAATAAGAAAGAAATATTATTAGATCAACCTCACTGGAGACCAGAAGCTGTTACATCCATCTGAGCTGTCTTCAAAACCACCAGACTACTTTGATAAAAACAGTAATTTTACCTCACAGAACTCGGGAGCTGATCTTCAGCGGCCTCGATCGGTTCACTTGTTCGTTGTTTTGATGTTTTGACACATAAATAAATCACTACAGACCGGACCGGAGCCCCGAGACAGTCGGTTATTCTGCTCGCTCTGCGTTAAGTTTCATTCTAATGCGATCATTTATCCGTGTCACAAAATAATTTTGGAGCACGATCGCAAATTCACATCGTCGCCGGTGGGAATAGTTTTGAAGCCACGTAGTATTTTAGCATATTTGTGTCCTTTATACGTCACGTCCCTGCTGAGTAAAGGCCTTAACGCGAATAAAGAACTCGAGTAATGCAAAAGTGAAAATGGAAATCCAAACAGATCAGGCAGTGGTACAAAACGGATGATGCTGGAAAGTTTGCTACATATGCCGTTTTTCCACCGACAGTACCAGCTCGCCTCGGCTCAGCGTGGCTCTACTTGGTTTGGTTTCAGACGCGTTGCGTTTCCATCTAGAATTAGTATCTCTTCAACGTGGGCGGGTCGTCATCAACGTGGGCGGGCCGTCATCAACGTGGGCGGGTCGTCATCAACGTGGGCGGGTCGTCACGTGGCGGTCGTCAACGTGGGCGGGTCGTCATCAACGTGGGCGGGTCGTCATGACGTGGGCGGGTCGTCATCAGACGCGGGCGGGTCGTCATCAGTGACGTACTTATCCACGCGACACATAAACAGGGCTAGCTGTGGGCGACAACACTCAGGAGCGTCTCCACCTCTGCCACGGTCCACGCCGTGTTCCTGCGCGTTGTTCCTTCCATGTAATCGCTATGTTGACTGAACGCAGATGCTAGTTTTTAAAGGTAGCGGGTGTCAGGCTCGGACGTCGCGCTCGTCATGAGTCGTCAAGTGACGTCGCTCTCTGTCCAATCAGTGGCCGGCTGCCAGCTTACGTCACACAGAAGTATCAGCTCAGCTCGGCTGGAACTTATACGGAGGTGATACTAAAAAAGCTCCACTTTAGCAGGTACCAGGTACCAGATTTCAGTAATGGGAACGCAAAAAAGGCGAGCTGAGTCGAGGCGAGGCGAGCTGGTACTGTCGGTGGAAAAACGGCATTAGAGACAAACACGGACAATGTACACAAGAGGGAGAGATAACGAGGCGCAGGTGCAACCAACAAAACCGGATCTTTTTAATGAAACGTCAGGACATTTTTCCAGCAACGTTTGTGGAGACAGAACCAGGTGAACATGATCTTCTCCTGGTCTTCTGATCTTCCAAGTAGTTTATGTTCCTAAACCTAACCTGACCTTCATCACAGCGTTGTCACAATATAACATTGAAATTCAAATCAAATGTAAAGTTGCTGAAATGTGCACGGCTAACATTTATTCTGCTGGTTGGGTTGGACTTGCTAAAAGCTGAATAATGGATCCTATCATCACATTTTAGAGCCATAAGGAGGTAAAAGCCACTCTTCTCACACTTGTATTGAATTGTTGTGGTGAAGAAATCTTTGTCTGTGTTGACATGCAGCACATTGTATCAGCAGTCGAGTGTTCACCATGGAAACCATTCTCAGTCTGAGCAGGTCGTCGCCGAGGAAAACATGCAGCACTCTTGTATTTTCTGAATTATGTAATTTTGCTCTGCTCCTTCACATCGACTTGCTGTTAGGAGAGTGTTTGACTGCGACACCAAATCTCAAATACAGTCACTTAACGTTCCCGCTGACATCCACATCAGTCTGCTTTCCTTCTCGCTTCGCACCAATCAACAATTCTGCAGACAAACCCGGTGACCTGCGAGTTTAGATGCATTTTGAAGTCCAACATTGTTCCCCGTCTCCATGTCCTTTCTCCTCATGACATGTCTCCTCTTTGGTTCCTTTTAATTAAATTGTCACAATTAACCCAGGCTCATTATTAGCCCTCAATCCATGGGGTGATTTGACTGTAATTTCATTTCTTCGCCTAACTGAATGAGGACGAGGGTCGGAAAAGAACAGACGTGGAACACAAACTCACTTCAGACACACGAGTGTTAGTTCTGATTCACTCTAGCCCCTTTTAGATAGAAAAGGTGGCACATCTGCAGCAAGGTAAAGGCTGCAATGTGCCGCCTTGTCTGTCTAAAAGGGAGGTGTAATATTCCTCCTTTTCCAAACAGCCTCCACTTTTCCTCCTCTGGTAGGCGTCAACATGTGACGTGACGTGAAGCAGGAAGTTGGGCGTGAAGAGAAGCAGGGCAGTTTCTGCTTTTCTCCCAAAATCCTCTTCCCGTTTAACATTGGGGCTTATGGGGCAGTTGCTGGAGTTTGTGTCGGTTAGACGCAGATAATTCAAAAACCGTACATCCTCCCGATAAAGTGGACACGTTGCCAGACAGAAGACAAGTGTGGCTACGTTCTTGGAAAATATCACTATTGTAGTGTGAAATCTGTGGCTAGGATCGTCATCTAAAGAAACATTTTCGGAGAGTTTTTCAGGCTCCCCCACTCTGCCAGTTGGTGCTGCGCGAACATTCCGCAATACACACTCATTGAAAATCCTGAATTTTTCTGAGTTTTTCGAAATCGCTCACGATCAATTAAGGGTCACCGTTCAAAAACTAAACATCGTAGAAAGAAAGTTCAAATACAACTCAAATAGATAAGACTTGTGCCTACATTTTAAAGTTTGAATGGTGTCTCTAGGTCAAAGTCTGCCAGAGCAGGAAATGTTTGAAAAAGGTCGATGATTTTGCGACTTTTTGACCCCGTCCCATTCATTCCTTATGGGACATTTTTCGCAGTTTTTCTTCAAAATAAGAGCTTTACATTGCACCCCATCACAGTTTAGAACTGGGTTCTTAGCAGGGGGCTTTTAATTTGAAAGTAGCGACCGCTATTAGCTCGCTGCTACAACAACAAGCGGACAACCAAGACAGCTACAGAGAGCGAGGAGACGCTAGCATCTCCCGGATCTCAGCGGCTTTCCAGCTGCTCATCTTGGTGGATGAAGTGACGAACTGACTGCTGTGATCAGCTGTTTCCTGGTTTTAAAACTCCCGGCTGTGGGTGCGCAGCAGTGCACGTCATCCACACCTCCGC
The DNA here is from genome assembly GCA_039737535.1 of Lagodon rhomboides. NCBI lineage: Eukaryota > Metazoa > Chordata > Actinopteri > Spariformes > Sparidae > Lagodon > Lagodon rhomboides. The sequence continues at coordinate 2,722,581 of CM077805.1, read as the reverse complement.
CCATCTCAGCATTTGCCACCACATTGCTGCCTCGGATTTACAGCAATGGAGGCGCAAATAAGTGTAATGTTACCCTCCGATGCACAAAACTGGCGGAACAAAACAGACCCCCAACTTACCACCTTCTGTCTAAATCTGCAGAGTGAGCCGCCAAAAGGACGGCAGATTGGTGGCTTACTGCCCAGAATAAAAACAGCTAATGTCTTTGCTCAGTTTAGACTCTTTGTCAGTGAACTGTAGACTCAAGCCTCATTAATTGGTTAGATATTTTGGAAAACGTAAGGTATTTGATAACCCGCGAGCTAACGTTACTGTTTGATACACCACACGATAGGAAAGGTGTAAATTTATTCTACAATATCAACGTACATCTAAAACAGGTTAATCTAAGCTCAGAAGCTAAACATACAGGATGTAATCAAACAATAACGTAAGCTAGAAGGTAGTTGAATGCTAACATTAGCTAACGAGTTGTCAGATATGTAGTTTTACCTTGAAATATGGCTCGATGTTTTGCACGATTTCCACTTCGACAAGCTGTGAGACGCTAACAGTTTGTCAGATTCTCTACATTCATACAACTTGTGACCTGGAAAACAGCAAGACAACATTTTCCCGTCCTTCCAACTTCCCATCCTGAGTGATCCTCAGTTTTTTTTTTTTAATTTGGAGATTTCTGGGTGCAGCCTTAAATGTGGACAGGCCGCTAATATGGGGACATCTGATCAGACTAGCTTAGCTTAGCACAAAAACTGGAATTTGCAAGAAAACAGCTGGCCTGGCTCTGTCACATGGTAACCAACACATTTGTTTAATCCATATAAAAATATTTATATTAAAATCATCAGGTTTCTGTTTTATTGGGACGTGGCAAACTTTTGCAAAGACCTGTCATAGTTTGAGTTTTTCGTTTAGTTGTTTCCTGTTTTATTTTGTAGATTATATCCTTGTGTGTCATGTTTTACTTCCCACTTCCTGTCTTGGTCTTTTTCCCCGCCCTTTTTCTGTGTTCACCTGTGTTTCGTTAATCAGTTCCTAACTCTTTTCTCTTTCCTTTGGTTCGTTTTCACGTCTGTCTTACCTGCGTTTGCTTCAGTTCATAAAACCTCCCTTTTCGTTACGCCTTCCTGTCAGCCTTAGTGTCTTGTCCTCTGTATTTCTACTGTTTACCTTGTAATTTAGGCTGCAAAAGATAAAATACCTGTACCTGAGGTACCTTCTATGACCTGTAAAAGACTTTTACTGACCTCTCTGCTGTGTTGTGGCATCTGATCCGTCACTCAAACTGGACTTCTGGATCGTATATTTCACCTCCACTACCAACACGGCCCCGTGCATTGTTTTAGCGCAGGCCTCTTATGTCATAATAAACCAGAATTATCCTTTAATTCCCCCAAATATACACTTGAGACTTGACCTGAACTTGACTGTAAAGAGACTGAAAAACAAAAACTCCTGACTCCAAATAGGACGGCGTCAAACACGACCTACTTAACACCTCGATGGTTCAGTATTGTACATTTAAAGGACTGCTGCGTCATTGTAAAAGACTCTGAACGCTTCCTAATGACCACTTGTGATCTGCCTTAAATAACAACGACAGGGACTTGACCCAGAAGACACTACGAGACAGCTTTCCTGGCACGTCAGCTTGTGCGTATTTAATTGGCCAAACCATTTTTCTGCTGACATCAGACTGAGCTGTGGCGAAACCTGAGCCAGGTTCAACTTCCTGTCTGAGATCAGAGCGTATCGGTCTGGACAGATTTCACCAGTTAAACAGCTCGTCGGGCCAAAGCCTCTTATCGTCCTCTCAGCACGGCCAACTGCACACACAATCACATGTACCTTCATGTCTGACACACACACACACACACACACACACACTCTACAGCCACAATATGTACACGAACACACACGTGGCGCTCACAGGACTGAGTGCCTCTCACCTCCAGGCTGTCACATTATAATCTAACAGCTCCTATAGATAGAGATGTAAAGTTAGGTGGTGTAAATCTGTTCGCTTCAGAGAAACAGAACACATACCGGCTGTGATTGACTCCTCAGCCGCTGCGTCTGATGATTGTAGGAAAGTATTCCCCCGAAATATACACATGTACAAGGTATGGAAACATAATTGGAGGAGGAGGGTATCATATAGAAAACGTAAACACGAGGAAGCCTCTCGGTCTCATGCAACCACACTAATAATACACATTGTTCTGCTGTGACGGGGCTCAAACTTTAAGCTCTGGAGTTTTTAAGGGCTGTATGGAAAGACTGTGGAGTCCGTGGTGATTTTAAAAATTGGCTGAAACACTGCTTGTTGCAGTTAAGAGTGCAAAACAAAAGCTGAAACTAACAGATAAATCTTTAAACTAGCAGTTAAAACAGTTAGCCAAGGGTTAACACAGTAGGTGTGCATGTACCGTTCACCGTTTCAAACCTAACCGAGGTGGAAGTCTGCTGTTTCCAACACATCACGAGTCCCACGAGTCAAACCAGAAACAGGAAAGAGTCTAAAGGTTCTGACGGTGTTGCAGCAACACGCAGAGACGAAGCACGTCTGTCAGTAACACTTTTATTTCAAGACAGATAACGAAGAAGACAGATTATTTTGTAGAAGCGCAAACAAAATCCTAGAAAGTCCTCCCAAAAACATCAACAGTCGTAGAGTCCAGATGATTGTCAAACATAATGTATTAATTATAACTAACATGTCTGTACATAATGTCCTTAAAATAAATCTTATTGTTATTGACATATGTCGGCCTGGATCAGCCAAGACTGCGAAGATGAAATCAATGGAAATATGATAAAATTAAATGAATATGATTAAAGGATAATTATGCCGTTTTTCCACCGACAGTACCAGCTCGCCTCGGCTCAGCGTGGCTCTACTTGGTTTGGTTTCAGACGCGTTTCCATCTAGAATTAGTATCTCTTCAACGTCGGCGGGTCGTCATCAGACGCGGGCGGGTCGTCATCGACGCGGGCGGGTCGTCATCAACGCGGGCGGGTCGTCATCAACGTGGGTGGGTCGTCATCAACGTGGTCTGGTCGTCATCAGACGTGGGCGGGTCGTCATCAACGTGGTCTGGTCGTCATCAACGTGGGCGGGTCGTCATCAGTGACGTACTTATCCACGCGACACATAAACAGGGCTAGCTGTGGGCTACGCTAAACACGTCCACCTTTTCATTTCTTGTCGCACCATCAAGCTCGTTCTGGATGCGCCTTCAGCGACAACACTCAGGAGCGTCTCCACAGCCACAGAGACCGGTCAGAACCAGTTGGTACCAGTGGTGGAAGTGAAGTTCTCCAGTAAATATTTACGTTAAAAACAACATTTTTCAGGTCCACAAACTTCATGGTAAGCAGGTGATGATTACTAAGTAACATATTTTAAATTTATTTGGAAATTACCTCCAGATTAGCAATAATTAACACTCAGGAGCGTCTCCACCTCTGCCACGGTCCACGCCGTGTTCCTGCGCGTTGTTCCTTCCATGTAATCGCTATGTTGACTGAACGCAGATGCTAGTTTTTAAAGGTAGCGGGCGTCAGGCTCGGACGTCGCGCTCGTCATGAGTTGTCAGGTGGCGTCGCTCTCTGTCCAATCAGTGGCCGGCTGCCAGCTTACGTCACACAGAAGTATCAGCTCAGCTCGGTTGGAACTTATACGGAGGTGATACTAAAAAAGCTACCACTTTAGCAGGTACCAGGTACCAGATTTCAGTAATGGGAACGCAAAAAAGGCGAGCTAAGTCGAGGCGAGGCGAGCTGGTACGTGGTGTGAAACAGGACGGACATGTTCTCTTGTTGAAAACTAAAGAGAACACAGCAATCAAGCTGTCGGCTCGTTTCCTCAACCGGGAGAGAAACATAACAAAGATGACGGAGGTGTTGACACACAAAGTATAACTGAGGATAATGTTCTTCGGTAAGATATTGATCTTTTACCGACGAGGAAACGTCCGACTTCTTTTGTTTTGTCTTCTCACTTCCAGTCGGCTCTGGAAGTGTCGCCTACGTAGACATCTGCTGCCTGCGATCACTTTACAGCTGCGTTTTTTAAAAATATCCGCCCGGCTGCTGGAAGACTCGGTCTGCAGTCTCACAAGCATCGATCGCTATTTACAGAGAGGCGCTAATTCAATCAGGATCAGATTATATGGGTCGCGTTGTAACAGCCACAGAGACCGGTCAGAACCAGTTGGTACCAGTGGTGGAAGTGAAGTCCTCCAGTAAATATTTACATTAAAAACAACATTAACACTTAATTTTCCAGGTCCACAACCTTCATGGTAAGTAGGTGATAATTACTGAGTAACATATTTTAAATTTATTTGGAAATTACCTCCAGATTAGCAATAATTATCCACAAAATGCATTAAGATTACTTTACCTAATGTCTTTAATACATTTCCAGGAAACATCCGACTGGTTTGTCTCTAAATTAAAGTACATTTCATAACCATGTAAATAACATATGTTATATTAAATACTTAGCTACTTCCTAATGTAATATTTCTTCATCCGAACACCTACACACGGTCCAACAAGCGAGCTAATTACTCCACTTCATGTTTTGTTTTTTTTAATTCATCTCCATAAATCAACAGGTTTAGGGATCATTACCACACAACAGGAAATCATTTCTTCCTGCAGCTCGTCCTCCTCGTGTGGAGAGACTGACGGCGGGGACACGAGGTGCTGAAGGGGCTCACAACTCTGATCGTCTAATCTGGATTACTGTCTCTCCGCGGAGGCCAAGTCTCTGATATAAGCGACATAATGGGACCGTAATCATGAACATTTCGGACGAACTATCAGATTTGATATTCTCGTGTTTGCCACTTCTCAGTCTGAAAGCAGCTAACTTCAGCCTGGAGGGAAAAATCTAGTTTGGTTCTTGTAAAGCTGGGAAGAAAGTAGTATGTAAGTGTATGTAAGTCATGTTGACCGGCTGCTCGGGTCCGTACGTACCGTACAGGGACACATAATCATTAATGTCCAGATAAATGTACAGAGTGCAGGCGCTGACCCGTCAAACCAGCTGAGCCCAGGATCTGTGTTCCTCACTCTTTCTGTTGAGTCAGCGTCGCCTCCTCCACCTTCGATGGAGCCGGTTTGAACTGTTTAACACACTGAACCGTTTATTGAGTCCAGTGGATCCCAGTCGAGGGGTCACAAGGTGAACCGGGTCGGTCAGGACTGATTAACTGCTCATCATGTGACACACTGGAGAGTTTTAGCTGTTATTAAAATGAAAACATGAGAAGTTTAGATGCAAGATGTGCCTGCTAACAACATCTGGAACGAGACAAGGGGCCCAGGAAAAGTGCTTTTGTGAGGTCGTAAAGCAAAACAGCTGGAAAGCTCAACTGATCTATAACCATGTGTTGTCTTCTCTAATCTCATCACCTGTCAGAGTGATCGTTAATGACTTTAAAGCAAACTGTATTGATAAATAATGTATTATAGCTAGAAATAAAGATATAATGTGTACAAATTCTGGAAAACGGATGGATTAATTCACCGTACATAACTCACAGAAAAATAGTGGTTCTTAAATGGTTCTTCTAAAGGCTCTCTGGTTCTTTAAAGAACCTTTTTATATAGGGGATGGTTCTTCACAGACTTTCTGTGGTTCTTTAAAGTACTAAAGGTTCTTCATATTTATTGGAGTTATTTGCTGTAATAGCATGAAATCAGGGCTGCAGCTAACTATTTTCATTAATCGATTAATCTGCAGATTATTTTCTCAATTAAGACCCAGAAATGCAGCAAATTCTTACATTTTACTTTTTTTTTGCTTAAAAATTACTTAAACGATTATTAAGTCCTATTATCAAAATAGTTGTCAATACATTTTCTGTTGATCAGCTGATCGTTGTAGCTCCAAACACCTCTGATTGTTCGGGCTGGTTGGCTGACTGATCGTGGAAACAAAGAAATGTCCAACATTTTATTCAGAAAAATTACTGAAGAACCATTTAAAATAGGTTCTTTACTGAACCAGTTGGGTCCCACAAAGAACTTTCTTGAAAATGGTTCCTTAAAGAACCTTTGAGGCACCGTTGGGGGTTCTTTAAAGAACCGTTTTCTTGCTAAAAGGTTCTTTGTGGAACTAAAAATGGTTCTTCTATGGCATCACTCTGAAGAACCATTTTTGGTTCCAGTTAGCACCTTTATTTTTCTGCGTGTAGCTGTAAACCACCAGCAAAAGCACGAACAAGGTGTGTTTGTATTGAGGTCGACCTCTGACTAAACTCAGCACCCAGCAGAGACTCTGGTTCTCTCTCTCTCTCCTCTCTGTAACGTTACGTTCATGAAGTGATTCACATTTCCCCTCCGGATCGCTGCTGCAGTCAGGCTGATAAACAGGAGTGAAGATAAATCCACTTTTTTAATCTCTGAGCTCTCCTCCCGTCGGTACAAACGGCTCCGGATCAGAGCAGAATCTGATGAGACTCTGGTGTTTATTCCTCCAGAAGTCTTTCGTTTACTGATGAAGAAGCCCGTCTGTTTTCTGATTGGCTGTTGATGCCGTTTGTTGTTTGTAAACATCGACCGTACACTCGAGGTATGAAACGACCTTCTGAGAGCTTCTTTGTTTTTTGTTTTCGTTCTCGAACCTTTTCTGTCTTGTGACGGCTTTAAATATGATATTTAATCTCTCGGAGGCTCAAGGACCTCGCAGCAGAACAATGGTGTGAGATCAGACTTTTAAATAGCTCCTTCTATAGTTTCAGCTCACACACACACACACACACACACACACACACACACTGCATATAAACGGTTGCACATGCAGAGAAAACAATACCTCCTGCAGCACATCGACGCTTCACATCGACTGTTTCCCGCTGGGAAGTTTCACACAGTCGACGTTTCTCGCTGAAGGATGTGTTTCGCCGACCGCGGTGACGAGTCCTGCAGCTCAGACAATGCACATTTAATTACGAAGCCATTTCCACACAGCGTCGGGCCGAGGCGGGGCGTTCAGCTTTGAGTGTGGAAGACTCACATTTATACATGTCATCTGCACCTTCGGGTCGTTTTTTAAGGGGAAGTTTTGTTTTGTTCCACCACATTTATCTGACAGCTGGAGCTCCGTTTAATAAAGGAAGACAAGTGAAATGTAAATCTTTTCTGAGAATCTGCACGATCTGAAGAGTTTTATAAATCCTAAATGTGAGGGTGAGGAAACTCCAAGAAGTTACTCAGGAAATAGTCATTCACGTAACCCCCCGGTGAAAGGTGCAATAAGCGATCCTGGAGTACTGTAGTTGATTGATTCTTGTTTCTGGGTTGTTATACATCAATGTTTTCTTTTAGTGGGTCGGGTCGGCCTCCCTACAAAGATTGGTATTCGACAACAATAAGCTATTTCACATGTAGGACTGAATAACTGTTAGCTGAGTATGTTTCTGATAAAACCACAGTTAAAGGGATATTCCGGTGTAAATTTAATCCATGGTCTAACACACCTTGACACCGAGTAAGACTCCCCCTCGAGAGGTCGAGTTAGCTGACCGCTAGCTTAGCTAGTTTTAGCAACCTCAGAAAAGACCGCACGATAACAATACACTGCAGCTTATGTCTCCAACTAGAAACCGCCATCAAAAAGCCACAATTAATGGTGAGAACAGCAGCAAACTTCAGCAACAGTACATGTACAGTCCCAGCACACAGTACGAAGCATCAAACATCTGCTAGCTTTGCTGGATTTGTATTAAAAACACAGCTCAACTCACCCTCTCCCCAGCAGCCTGCCTGTGTGGGGAAGCCCTGACGAGTCGATTACCGAGTGCAGTAGATTTCTGCAGCTCAAGGATGAAAATGTCTGATTATTACTCCATGGAACGCTCAGTTGTTATTATCGAGAGCTGACAGGGGAAATAACGGAAGTAATGGAGTAATAATCAGACATTTTCATCCTTGAGCTGCAGAAATCTGCTGCACTCGGTAATCGACTCGTCAGGGCTTCCCCACACAGGCAGGCTGCTGGAGGAGAGGGTGAGTTGAGCTGTGTTTTTAATACAAATCCAGCAAAGCTAGCAGATGTTTGATGCTTCGTACTGTGTGCTGGGACTGTACATGTACTGTTGCTGAAGTTTGCTGCTGTTCTCACCATTAATTGTGGCTTTTTGATGGCGGTTTCTAGTTGGAGACATAAGCTGCAGTGTGTTGTTATCGTGTGGTCTTTTCTGAGGTTGCTAAAACTAGCTAAGCTAGCGGTCAGCTAACTTGACCTCTCGAGGGGGAGTCTTACTCAGTGTCAAGGTGTGTTAGACCATGGATTAAACTTTCACCGGAATATCCCTTTAACTGTAGTTTTATCAGAATCATACTAGTCTTTTTTGGAGAAACTTACACCGGAATATCCCTTTAAATTCAAACTATGTTGCAACTTTACGTTTGTTTATTTCTCTCTCGTCACAACGCTGCGCTCCTGCTTTGGTTGGGTTTAGGCACAATAATCCCTTGATTTGGGTCAGGAAGGGGAACCATGTTGTGTCTCAGAATATCTGGTTCTGTTGCCACAAACACGGCCGCAAATTATCCAGACATCTCATGAAGTATACCTGGTTTATCGGCTGCGACTTCTTGTGTAAATTATGAGGTTCTGTCGTCACAAACGTGGCTGGAAAAACTACCTGGTTTTCAGCTGAAGTCGTCTCAAACAGTCTCTGATGAATCATATTGTAGAAATGTTGATATGATTCATATTTAATGTACAAACTTTATGTCCAATTCCAAATCTTTAATTCTAAAGTATAAATTTTTCACCTCCATTAGTCTCTGACGGCGACGGCTCTTCAATATGAGTTCTTTAACTTTTAATTTTTACTGCTACGACTTCTTTAATGTGACTTTAACAACATTTGAAAGCAGAACTTTCCCCCTCTGGGTCTCTTTTCTCTCTGTGGTTTATTACTTTAGCTCCAGTTCAGGCTGAAGCAGGAGAAGTTCATCACTGGCAGCTCGGTTCATATCCGTTCTCACTCTCTCTGCTGTATTTCCTCTTTCCCTCTTCCCTCTCCGGCTCCTCAGATTTTGCCCCAAGGACCACTGTTGACTTAGTATTGAATTACTGTAGTATTGAACTGTCCAAACAGGACCCGGGGAGATAATAGAGAAGCCCAGCAGAGCCACTGGGATAATGTATAGTTAATTAAAGAACAGTGTGGACTAAACTCAGAGGGGCAATAAGTGGGATTTATTTACAGTCTCGCTGCAGGAAACGGCCACATCTGTGAGTCCTGATAGTGTTGTAGATCAATACCCATGATTCACCTGGATCAGGCGCCGGTGCTGCTGGCTCAGGGGGAAAAACACAGAGTCAGTGATGATGTGATAATCTATAAATCAGCCAATGATTGTTTCAAGAAACTCGATACATATTCAGCTTCGGTGTTGGCCAGTAAAATGTTGATTTGTTCTGATGATTCAGACCCGGTCCAGACTTGTGACTCGGCTCCAGTTCTACTTCTAGCAAAACATCCAGAAAAGTTTTAGAAGGTTAATTTCCACCATTTATCCTGGAGCTCGGTCCTTCTTACAGTCCTTCATCCAAACTCTTAACTACAGTTAAAGTATAAAAACATTAGCATTAAAGTAAAAGTGCTCATTATGCAGAATCACACATTATTGCAGCAGACTTATACTTTTCCACCAACATTTGCAGGTCTACACGAGGTTTTTAAACGCGGGTCAACTCTTTGAAAATCACCTGTCGACCCCATTCACACTTCCTGCAGCAGGCAGGGCTGTGATTTTTATCTGAAGCGTCACTTTTCACGTCACAAATGCGCCGGAAACAGTCAGAACAGAAGAGAAAACCTGTTGATAAAGGTCCACTGTGTAGTGTTTTAAGTAATTTATTACCTCAAATCAGCGTCTTCATTCATAAATAAGTCCTCATTGGTGTAAAATGATCTCTGCCAACAATCTCACTTCTCCTCCTGAGGGAAGAATCACACATTGTGACGTGAAGCAGGAAGTTGGGCGTGAAGAGAAGCAGGGCAGTTTCTGCTTTTCTCCCAAAATCCTCTTCCCGTTTAACATTGGGGCTTATGGGGCAGTTGCTGGAGTTTGTGTCGGTTAGACGCAGATAATTCAAAAACCGTACATCCTCCCGATAAAGTGGACACGTTGCCAGACAGAAGACAAGTGTGGCTACGTTCTTGGAAAATATCACTATTGTAGTGTGAAATCTGTGGCTAGGATCGTCATCTAAAGAAACATTTTCGGAGAGTTTTTTTCAGGCTCCCCCACTCTGCCAGTTGGTGCTGCACGAACATTCCGCAATACACACTCATTGAAAATCCTGAATTTTTTCGAAATCACTCACGATCAATTAAGGGTCACCGTTCAAAAACTAAACATCGTAGAAAGAAAGTTCAAATACAACTCAAATAGATAAGACTTGTGCCTACATTTTAAAGTTTGAATGGTGTCTCTAGGTCAAAGTATGCCAGAGCAGGAGATGTTTGAAAAACGTTGATGATTTTGCGACTTTTTTGACCCCGTCCCATTCATTCCTTATGGGAAGTTTTTCATACGGAGGCTTCCATGTCCTTCCGCTCTATAAAAAACGATGAACTGGTGAGAGGGACAAAAAGCTCTACGTGGTACAGATAAGGCTAAAGGCGTTTTCACTCAGAGCCAGCGTGACTGTGGAACGGAGGAGGAGCTTAGCCAGACGCGCTCGTCAGCTGCAGTTTGAAGTCTGTTTGAAATAACGTACCTCATCACCCGAAACTAAACTTGATGAAGTGCTGTTTGAAGACACGTTGTTGTCACAGCTTCTTGAATCTTGACACATCCCGCCTGCCGTAGTTCCAACAGGCTGCAACGCACGTTTGAAAACGCGAGGCGCTAGAGAGCAGCATTCGTTTGGATGCAGAATAACATTTAACCACTAGATGGGAGAAATAATTCCACAGTGTGTCTTTAAAGTAGCGTCTGTAAAACAGTGGATAAATTCTCTCCCCTGAGAAATGACTCGTTTCTTACCAATAACATTTGGAAAGTCTAGAAGAGCCGCACGATTAAATTATTTTATTCAAGTTAGCCCGGCGCTAAACCAGAACTTAGCCGGCTCGGTCGGTGGTCCAGGTACTTTCACAGCTGGTGAGGTCGAACTTTTTTGGCCTCAGAACTTCGCTGAGCAGCTTTTATAGGAATGAACGAGGCTCCACCTCCGACACTGTGTCCAGAAATAAAACCTCCTTCTTTATTTACGCTCCACCGCCGGACGTTGATAACGCGTCATCACTTCAGCGTGTTCACCCAGGTCTTACGTTTGGATCAAAGCCGGGCCGAGGTGATGAAGAGGTGTGAATGCAGAGTTTACACGTTCCCACTGCACACCAAAGCCCGATCTTAGCGGGTTTAAGAGGGATTTTGGGGTATTACAGGTGTTTATTAGTCTAATGTTGGAGCTCCTCACAGGCGATAAGACACAATATCTTATGAACAGATTAAATTTGTTTTATTATTCTGAATCTGCAAATGTTATCAGTCTGGTAATAAAGTTAATCTACTCACGTAGAGAAGAGACGACGTCTGCCAACTGTCCTTTAAAGGTTCGTAAGAAAAGTCGATTTTTGAGTCTCCAAATCAAAAATCAAGTTTCCTTACAATGAACCTGGAAGAACAAAGGGTTACTTCAGTCCTGAGACCTTCATCACGATCCATAAATAACTTGTGTATAAAGGTCTGAATGTACAGGAACAACAGTTGACATTGTTCTGCAGCTTCAGTTCAGAGCAGCTCTCCAGATTTCAGACGTGAGAATGAAAGACTTTTTATTTAAAAAGAAATAAAAACAGAGCAGAACGTCCTCGCTGTGATCTGGAGTCAGATCAGGGTCACTGTGAAAACACTGTAATTGCTGTTATTGTGTCTCCTGCTTCAGTTTTATGCAGATTGTTTGGATTAAACTCTGTTTGTCTGCATCTTGTCCTCGTTTCTGTGTCGTTCTTGTCATTCGACAGCAGAATCAAACCAAACCAGGAACAGAAACACAGACGGAACGTGTGTTTGTGGTGACACGCCGTTACCCAACATGTGTTTTCCCATGAGTGCCGGCACCGGAGCTCTTATCAGTGTTTTTTTCTTCCTCACCAGCCGCTCATGCATCATTATTATGCGATTCCGACAGCTTTCACAATCGCGGCATCATAAATCCATAACCCCTGACAGCCCCCACCATTACCCACCATTGTTTAACCACAACACATTATGTAACGGTCTGCAGCAGCAGCGGCGGCCGGCGCTGCCCGTGCACAACAAGCCGACGTGACAAACACATCGAGCCGCCGCCGAGACTTCTGATCCCTCTCTCCTCTCCTGCTGCTTGCATATAGATTGAACATTAAGACAGGAAGTTGTGGCCTTGTAAGGCGGCGAGCGCCAGAAATTATGGCGTGCTTTAGCGGCTGTCAGAGGAGGAAGACACGAGGTCCCGAGGAAGCATTTACAAGATCCAAGATCACAAATCAATTCAGTTGAAAGTACCAACAGTCACAGTCTGTTTCTGATGTCGGGTTAAAGTACAACTCTTAAAGTATCTGGTACTATGATATATTCACTATAAGTTACTGAGGGAAACACATTTACCAGCATGCATCTGGTGCCTGGTGCTGACTTTCTGCCTTGGTCTTCTTGGCTGTTAGTGGCGGGGTCCGCCAGTCCCCTGCTGGATTCAGTGATCTCAGAGGACTCACAGGAAAGGATGTTTATCTTTTATGTTTCTATTAAAGGCAGCGGTCTCAGAGTAACATAAGTAAGTACATTTACTTAGATGTGGCGGAGTCCGCCATTCTCAATCTGGATTCAAAAATTGAATATGTCTATCAATATCAAGTAAAGGAAAGGACGGATACATGTATGTTAACAAAGTAACTAAGAACATTTACTCAGTGTTTTAAAAAGTCATACGTGAAGATATTTTGTTGAATAGTATTTTAGTAAAATGTGTCGACCATTTATCAGATCTGATATTCTGCATGTTCCCAGTTATCAGAATCAGCTGGGGTGTTTTTTTGTTGTTTAGTTGTCGATAAACTAAACTAATTTAAAAAATGCTCCACTCTGACTGTGATGAAACAGGTAATCTGCAAAGTAACTAGTAACTAAAATCATCAAATAGTAAAAGTAGGAGTGAAAGTACAATATTTGTCTCAGAAATTTGGTTTAGTGGAAGTTTAAAGCAGCAGAAAATGGAAATACTCAAGTACAAGTACCTCAAAATTATACTGAAGTACCTGAATAAATGTACTAAGTTACATTCCATCACTGGAATCAGTAAAACAGACTTTACTGTTTTATTCTTAAAGAAAAAAAGGAGTAAAAACATCAGTTTGTTTTTGTTTTTTTTGTACCAGGGCCACTCACTTCCTGGATTCTGTTGCCTGGCAACCAGCAGAGACCGAAAGAACTTCATGTCACAAAACAAAGATTTTAAACGGATCAAACAAAGAAAAAAAACATCCTTGAACTTTGAACATGCAGGTTTGTGGATTCTAACTCTCTCTACCTGTCTTCAGTCTTTATGCTAAGCTAGGCTAACCCGCTGCTGGCTGTCGTGAGTGGCATCAAACTCTTAAACTTCTCCAACTTTCCATCAGAAAGTGAACATTTCCAGAAGACTTAAAGAAAAAAAAAACTAATAAAAAGTACAATAAAAGTACTTGAGCTCGGTTCAGATGGGATTAACTGTCAGTAGAAGAGGAGGTGAGGAATGAAATATCCACTCCGCCGCTCTGTAATTTAACTCCAGATGGCGTTTTAACCTTCACGACGATGTGGCCTGTAATAGTATGTAATGACTGAGGGCTCTGGTTCAATCACAGGTGGAGCTACGGCAAGAGGTGAGTCCAAAATCAGACATGGAACAAAGTGTGACTTTCTCTTCCTGAGGACGTCATCCTCTCTGATGTCCGTTAGAATAAACGTCCATAAACCTGCTTAGAAACTATGGAAACAGTGTTCAAAAAATAAATCAGAACTTGCCTTAGAATCTGTATATTTTTAAGTTTTCTTCAGTATTAAACTTATCCAGCAATAGTTGTCAGAACATCTATGAGTACACTACAAATAAAAACTGCTAATAGCTAATTCGGCAAACTTTTACCAGCGTTAAGTCGTCAAAATGAACAAATACGGGCTAAAACATGAAGTAGTTTGACCGCTGATTTGGACGGTCAGCTCATGGAGATATTTTGGTTCTTCTTAAAGTCATAATCCGTCAAATCTCAACACAGAGACATCAAACACACATTTATATCATTCAGTGTGATTTACACTTCCAGATGATGTCATGATCTCCGATGGCCATCGCGAATAAACGTCCATAAATCCACGTAGAAATCGGAAAAACGACGCTCCGTATCACTGCAGAACCTGCTTAAGAATCATCACATTTTTAAGTTTTCTTCAGTATTAAACTTATCCAGGGAGAGTTGTCGGAACATCCATGGATACACTACAAATAAATACTGCCAATAGCTAATTCGGCAAACTTTTACCAGCGTTAAGTCGTCAAAATGAACAAATACAGGCTAAAACATGAAGTAGTTTGACCGCTGATTTGGACGGTCAGCTGCTGTGGATGTGACACACAACTCGTGGAGATATCATGGTTCTTCTTAAAGTCATAATCCGTCAAATCTCAACACAGAGACATCAAACACACATCGATATCATTCAGTGTGATTTACACTTCCAGATGATGTCATGATCTCCGATGGCCATTGCGAATAAACGTCCATAAATCCACGTATAAATCAGAAAAACGACGCTCTGTATCACTGCAGAACCTGCTTGAGAATCGTCACATTTTTAAGTTTTCTTCAGTATTAAAGTAATCCGGTGGTAGTTATCTGCACATCCATGAGTTTACTGTAAACAGGAAGTGCTAATAGCAAATTCGGCATACTGTTTTTACCTCTTCATAAATCTGAAAACACTCAACAGCCATTAAAAAAACAATTTCCGACATGTTTTTATGAACTAATTGGTCTATAAATCAGGCTGTGAATGTTATATGAACAAACCCCTCCGTAAAAACCTTCAGAATATAGATAGGAATTCATTCTTTTATCAGATATATAAGATATTTTATGTTTAATTATGCAGAAACAGAAATCTGAACTAAAATAAACTCCTGAATGTGTATTTTGGACGTTTTCTTTCCACTCGTCTGAAAAAAAGACGTTATAGAAGCAAAATACATTTCACATTTCAAGCAGAGCCTGTTAAACACACATAAAACTTCATTCAGATAAATGACAAAAGATAAAAACTACAGTAAATCTTCTTAATGAGAAAACTCCAGCAGACTGTCGGAGTGAAGCTGCGATGTTTTTCTGCCCGCAGGAGTTTTCCACCGAGTCCGTTTGGTTTCTGCTCAATGCTGAGAAAACAAGTGCAGCCTCTGAGGTTATCAGGTTATCTGCACATAAACACATTAAAGCTGCACAGACACACACACACACACACACACACACACCCCTCCACACACACACACACACAGTTTGTCATGGTCAGAGATATGGAGGCTAAATCAACATTCAGCTCAGCGTTAATGACACGCTGATCAGATTTAATCCAAAAATGTTCCTCTCGCTCTCGTGGTTCACAAAAGAGTCAGAATGATAATCAAACATATCGAGAAGTTTTTGGATCCGGCCTCTAAAATGTGAGGATCTGCTGCTTTTCTTTGTTTTGTGTCATCGTAAATTTAATAGCCTTGTTTTTTTAAGTGTTTTTTGGATTTTCTTTTACATTTAACACAATATTCTTATTGTTAGTTGTGACAGAAGAGATGCAGCAGAATCACGTCGGCAAGTGGAAGTTAACTGCAGCAAAAATAGTTTATAACGCTCAAAATAGCTCAATAATTATTATTCATCTTTTATTAATACACAACCAGAGTCCAGTTACACTCCGACAATCAATTCAGACTGCAGTAAACATGAAACCATTCTCCTCACAATCTACATTTGTCTTTAAACTTTATATATAAATATACATGCAACGGTCTCAGTGGTCTAAAATCAAGTGAGAATGTATGTATGAAAAATGTAAATCGCCCAAAACATGTGAAAATGGTTTAAAAACATGTGAAAATGTTTTAAAAACATGTGAAAATGGTTTAAAAACATGTGAAAATGGTTTAAAAACATGTGAAAATGGTTTAAAAACATGTGAAAATGGTTTAAAAACATGTGAAAATGGTTTAAAAACATGTGAAAATGGTTTAAAAACATGTGAAAATGTTAAAAACATGTGCAAATGGTTTAAAAACATGTGAAAAATGTATAATTTAATGTGAAAATCGTCCAGAACAGTGAAAATAATCTAAAAACATGTGAAAAAAATGTAATAAATGTCCAGTGGCCTGGATAAAATGTTATCAGTTGACATTTCTGCAGATCGCCTACAGTCTGATTTGTGGCTTTTAGAGAGAGAACATGTTTTATTTCCTGACCTCTGTGTCAGCAGGTGAAGCCAGGTGAGTGTGAACCTGCTGGATATTCTGAGGAGACGTCAGGACAATTTCCAGTCTTTGTGTCTGAGGCAACGAAGCTGTGAGAGCTCAGGATGATTTGTGTTTGTGGTGACGAATAACTGATATCTTTGACGGGAAGTTGGGACATCTGTAGCCATCTGTGTTGTGACAATGCCATTTTTAATGTGACTTTGGGACAATTTTCTGTGTTTGTGGACAATAAAAAAATTCTTAAGAGAACTTCCAGTCTCGTCTTTTGCCACAAAAAACAGATATTCCTGCTGTAAAGTCGGGACATCTCCAGCTTTATGGCACTGAGCTATTTTAGCCAGACCTCGGGCAAATTTCTGGCCATGTTTGCGGTGACAAAACAAATATGTGATGGTAAATCCAGTCGCCTGAATTCTAGATGAAATGATCCTCCATAATCCTGCTTCTCTCTGCTGCTAATAATTCAGATAAACTGGTAAATTTAGGCAGTTTTCCGTCCTCACAGTCAGACAGCAGAGATTTCTTTCTCCCTGCAGGCTCCAGCTTTATCTCTGTGTGTGTGTGTGTGTGTGTGTGTGTGTGTGTGTGTGTGTGTGTGTGTGTGTGTGTGTGTGTGTGTGTGTGTGTGCAGGGGGCTGGTCTCTGGTCTTGGAGCCTTTAAAAGCAGCTGATCTGCGGCTCAGAGTCACATCAGGAGTTTCTGCGCGCCACGTGTGGAGATCAGATGTGGAGTTTTCCTTTTTTGTTTGTTTGTTTGTGATTTTCTGACCGTTCCTCTCTTCATGTGTCCGCGCGCACCCCGGTGATCGCCCCGCACATGTTGGAGTAATCAGAGCCGCAGCCACAGTCTCCGGCGGTGACGGTTACGCACGGACCGCAGCTCCTCCGCGCGCCCGGAGCAGACGCGCCCAGCATGCTGTTCTCCTGGGAGAGCTTCAGCAACATGACGGGCAGGAACAGCAGCGAGGAGCTGAGCTTCAGCCCGCCTGCCGGGGCGAACATGAGCGGGAAGAGGAACGACACCGACCCGTTCGGGCGCAACGAGGAGGTGGCGAAGATCGAGATCACCGTGCTGAGCCTCGCGTTCATCGCGGCGGTGGTCGGGAACGTGAGCGTGCTGCTGGCCATGTACAAGACCCGCAGGAAGCCGTCCCGCATGCACCTGTTCATGAAGCACCTGAGCCTGGCGGACCTGGTGGTCGCCTTCTTCCAGGTGCTGCCGCAGCTCTGCTGGGAGATCACCTTCCGCTTCTACGGCCCGGACTTTCTGTGCCGCATCGTGAAGCACCTGCAGGTGCTCGGCATGTTCGCCTCCACCTACATGATGGTGATGATGACCCTGGACCGCTACATCGCCATCTGCCACCCGCTGCAGACGCTCCAGCAGCCGACGCAGCGCGCGCACATCATGATCGGCTCCACCTGGGCGTGCAGCCTGGTGCTCAGCTCCCCGCAGTACTTCATCTTCTCGCTGAGCGAGGTGCACCCCGGCTCGGCCGTCTACGACTGCTGGGGACACTTCATGGAGCCGTGGGGGCTGCGCGCCTACATCACCTGGATCACGGCCGGGATCTTCCTGGTGCCGGTGGCCATGCTCGTGTTCTGCTACGGGTTCATCTGCAGGACGATCTGGAGGAACCTGAAGTACAAGACCCGCAGGAAGAGCTCCGGCGCCGTGGCGGAGGCGCACAAGTCCGGGATCCTGGGCAGGAACTCGGTGAGCAGCGTCAGCACCATCTCCCGCGCCAAATTACGCACGGTGAAGATGACGTTCGTGATCGTGCTGGCCTACGTGGTGTGCTGGGCGCCTTTCTTCACCGTGCAGATGTGGTCGGTGTGGGACGAGACCTTCTCCTGGACCGGTGAGTCAGATCCTGCTGAGTCCGCTGAGGGTCCAGTTACACTCCTGGAACCAGTTCAGACCGCAGATCAGGGTTTTATTCTCAAACATGAAGCCATTCTCCTCACAATCTACATCTGTCTTTAATCTTTAATAAAATACATAAAACATATTTCAATATTACATAAAGTGTCTGAGCTGTCAGCAGTTCGACCTCAGAGTGATTTTTGTTCCCCTCGATTTCTACTGGCCTGAGGACGATTCATTTTCCAGCATGTCAAGAGAAAAAACAACAGAAAAGACTTCTGGGTTTACTGGAAAAAATGCTTGTGAGAAGTAAAAAAGAAATCTGTCAATGGAACAAGTGAAATTTGCCGGAAAACAAGTGAAAATAGTCCAAAAACAAGTAAAAATCGTCTTAAAACAAGTGAAAATGATCTAAAAACATGAAATGGTCAAAAAAGCTAAAGAATTTAGTTTAAAAAAATGTGAAAATTGTCTTAAAACAAGTAAGAATAGTATAAAAACAAGTGAAAATGATCTAAAAACAAGTGAAAATTGTCTAAAAACAAGTGAAAATAGTCCAAAAACAAGTAAAAATCATCTTAAAACAAGTGAAAATTGATCTAAAAACATGAAATGGTCAAAGAAAACTAAAGAATTTAGTTTTAAAAAATGTGAAAATGGTCTTAAAACAAGTAAGAATAGTATAAAAACAAGTGAAAATGATCTAAAAACGTGAAATGGTCTAAAAAATTAAAGAATTTAGTGAAAAAAATGTGAAAAAATTACACAGAAAAACTTAATACGACTAAAATTACAATTAATTTTGCGTCTTCTGTCTGAAAATGTCAGAGAACATCAAACCTCCACCTCCAGGTCGTGGATGTTAATAAAGCAAAGTGTTCATTAGGACTTTACGTCCTTTTGTTACAGCAGCTTTACTCCCACAAGACGAACCGTCTTGTGGGAGTAAAGCTGCTGTAACAAAAGGACGTAAATGCAAATTTTAAAACTAATTAAATATTCCCACATTTCAGACCGTTAATGAAAAAGTCAGACTTTGAGTTGTTACGTATATAAATGAGTCTTTACTCTCATCACCTGTCTGAGTTTTACTGTTTCTTGATTTATCTTTGTGAATATTTTCACCTTTTCAAACTATAAACTGCATTAAAATCCTCACGTTTCTGACTCTGAACCCTGGAGACACTTCAGCTGGTCGACCGGCTCCAGATGATGAATCAGAGAGGCAGGCAGATGTTTGGCGCTGTATTAAAACTCAGACACGTCGGTGAAGCGTGAGTCTCATTTGATGGAGGCGAGGACGTGAAGCTGCTCGCCCACCTGAAGAATTTCATCATGGCGCCCGGAGAGAGTTTCACCGACACACGATCGTCCAACTCGCTGCTTTCGGAGGCTTTCTGAGCCGGACGGGGGAATAAATCACAGCGAGTTTGATGTCTGTCCTCGTGGCACAAAATCAGAGCAGTGAAATAAAAAATGTGACCGGTTTGATCCAGACTGCCGACAGAAATGATCCAAAATCATAAATGAAAAGAAGAATTTTCCAGCCAAACTGACAAAAACGTTAAATCTAGTTCAAAGATCTGCAGCACATTGAAACCTTTGTGATTTGGCACAATGTGGTCAGCATCGTGGTCGCCTTTCCGTCTATAACGCTCTTCTAAACTAGTTTTTCTAGTTGTATAAAAACTTCCAGCTGTTTTAAAACCCGTTCAGTGTCTGAAGCAACACGACCCTCCACTCGCTCGCGGTTTCTTCTCTCAACAGGACGTTTCTGCAAAACCACCGATGAGTCTAGATCACAACGTTGTGTTCACGCTCCAGTTAGCCACTCGGTGAGGGAAACATCATGGTTTGGGTCTGAAGTCTCCTTTTAAATATCGCCAGTTACAAAATGTCACAACGCAGACTTGAACAGCGGCTGACAGTTTTGCAGCCTCGTTTAAACTGTTAAAACGTTAAAGGGGTTTTGAATGAGGTTCTGGAACGGAGCCCTGAAACTGAGGTTCCACTTGACTTTCTGTCTGGAAAAAGTTGGAAAAGTCGGCTTTATTTCCTGTTTGTGTCCAGTGTGGAAGATTTAGTGACATCTAGTGGTGAAGATGCAGATTATAACCAACTGAACACACCTCGTCTCACCCTCTCTACACTCTTAGAAATAAAAGTTCTAAGTAGAACCATATAAGGTTCTTCAGCTTGTCCTCATAGGAGAACCCTTTTTGGCTCCAGGTAGAACCTTTTATAAAGGTGGAGGGTTCTACCTAGAACCCAACATAAAGGGTTATACCTAGAACTGTGTGTGTAAGGTTCCACCCAGAACCCCCCATGAGAGGTTCTACAAAGAACCCACACAGGATCTTATACCCATGCTTTCAACAATCCCTGAAGAACTCTTTCTCCAAAAAAGGGTTCTCTGGATCAAAATGGTTCTTACTGGAACCGTTAGTGTTACCAAGAACCCTTTTAAAACCCTTTATTCAGGAAAGGGTTTTTAAAGGGTTCTCTGGATCAAAATGGTTCTTACTGGAACCGTTAGTGTTACCAAGAACCCTTTAACCCTTCTTTGGGAAAGGGTTTTTCAGAAGCAAATGGTTCCAGGTAGAACCTCAGCCCTTGTAGAAGAACCCTTTTGGAACCCTTATTTCTAAGATTGTAGTAATAGTCTCATTTTAACCTCTTAAAAGTTAATTCAACTTGTAAACTTCACATTGTGCAGAGTGTCTCTCTCATTGGGGCAGTGACCACTGTTCAAGACTGTGTTTCAACATTCGCAAGTTTGAAACTACTCGATATTTTAAGGAGACAAAACCTGGATATGTTTGACGACAAAAACAGGTGATTTAAGCCGAAAGATGATGTTTTCTGAACCCCAACCAGGTGGTTTTTGTGCCTAAACTTGTTATTTAACCTAAAGAAAAAGGGAAGTTGCAACATAAAGAAATGTAAAGTTTCAACATGTCTGTGGTTTTGCAGAAAAAACAACATTGCCAACATTTATTCGGGCGATCTCGTGGCTCTCTGAGGTTCAACATTGAGAAAACAGTTGTCAAATTAATCTGTGGTGGAAAAACTGTCCGTCGAGGTCTTAAACTGTGAGCAGGAAGGGCAGCGGAGGCTCAGACTGCTGCTGGAGGCGAGTAAACACTTCACAGGCAGCTCAGCGAGTCCGACTCCCTCGAGACAGAAAGTAAACACCTCAGATTAGTTGTTGACGTTTCAGAGCGTGGCTCATAAATCTGTGTTTCCCCTCCAGACTCTGAGAACGCCACCGTGACGCTCTCCGCCCTGCTGGCCAGCCTCAACAGCTGCTGCAACCCCTGGATCTACATGATCTTCAGCGGACACCTCCTGTCCGACTTCGCCGGCAGCCTGCCGTGCTGCCGCTCGCTGAGGAACAAGTTCATCCACCACGACTCGGACAGCAGCATCCGCCGGACCACGCTGCAGTCCCGCCTGCAGGGCCCGCGGCTCTCGGAGCCCTTCAGGGACCTCAACCCGAACCCTAAGAGCTTACCGCAGTGTCTGTCCTGACCACCAGAACCCTATCAGAACCTGAGCCGGTCTTAATCTGCTGCTCTGTGGCAGCGGAGGAGGCATGATCTCATGTGAGGGTGCGGTCGCGCCTCCGCTCTGTTTTCTTTGGTCCGGTCCGGAGTGGAAACGTTGACTCTCCATGGCAACTTTCACAGTTAGTTTGTTCAGACCCACGCGGCTGTTTTCAGTCTGCCAGCGCTGCCAGAGAGTTTTTGGGGCTTCGACAGTCAAAACAAATCCGCTCAGTTAATCTTCAGCCGTTAGCATGACGGCCTCCGCCGCTCCTCGCTGTAACACAACCGCTTCAGTGTCTGAATGTGACTGAGATCCTTCCTGTGAGGAAACTACTGGATCTAACGTGTGAACTCTGGTGCTACGTCACAGTCGGAGATTGTTTAGCTGCTGCTGAATCTGATTTGTGACGACTGACGGGGAACAAGTCTGCAGACGTTCAGCAGATAAACTCAAACCGATCGGACGTCTTCAGATCTCGTAAAGTTTCTTCTAGACATGTTTGATATTTGAAGTCATCTCCAAGAGGCTTCATCTTCTGATGAAGCCTCTCGGATGAGAGGTGAAACGTCTTCAAGACAAAAACCAAATCCAGTTGCATTCGATTCAATTTCCTTGAGATAACTATGACCTGGATGAATGAGAATATTCACAGACTCGATATTTGAAGTCATGAGTTGAACTATCCAGGTGTGTTTCTTCAAAGGTCCAGTGTGTCGGGTGTCGGAGAATACGAGTCCCGAGTCATTTTTTCCTCAAGTCGAGTCCTTTCACCTCCCAAAGATTCTGCAGTCTTACCTGCAGTTTTTGATCTGTATAGATAAAAAAGGTGAGGTGTGATTACTGATCTCCTTTATTTAATACAAATAAGTCATTTATTTTCTATCAGAACAATCACAAGTCATCAAAACATTGACTCGATGAGCCTTTGAGGGTTGTAACGAGTTCCCAAAAGTGTAAAACTACAAAATCTGCCCCCAAAACGTGGTACAGATACCTCAAAATCTGTTTCTACGGTAGCCCAGAGGAGACAAACCAAACACTGATTCCAGAGAGAAGGCCTTTGCCGTCAATTTATCAATTAATCATTAAGTCTGTAAAAGTTAAACACAGTTTCCCAGAATCCAAAGTGACGTCTTCGTTTTCCTTCTTTTGTCCAAAAAACCCAAAGACTCTTCATTTTCTGTCACGATGACAAACAGAAGCAGCGAATCTTCACATTTAAGAAGCCGAAACCAACAAATGTTCGACATTTTTGCAGTTAATTTCCTTCCGATCGACGGGACGAGGGGTGTTTAGTTTGTTCCAGTCTGCAGCCTCACCACTGAATCCTCCACACTGGACCTTCACATGCACATAAATATATTACAGCACAGTCACGACACTTTTTAAAAGGTACTAATGGACAAAAATGACACTTATTCTTCCGATTATTGAACGTTTGGTCTGAAAAATGTCAGAAAACAAGAGAAAAAAGTGCCTAATTACACAAAAAAAACAGCAAATATTTAAACTTTCATCAGAATTAAGTGTTGCTCTTCTGAATTTAAGCTAACAGCAGCTTATTAAAGTGTTAATTTTCATCTTTGGTGATTAAATGTAATGTTTGATGTACGTTGACTGTAATTAAATCTGCACTTTGTTTAATATAAATAACGTTAATCTTGTGAATATTCGCCTCACAGACTCATTCCCAGATGTTGTTGTTGTTGTTGTTGTACAGATGTTTTATCAGTGTTGTGTATTCTGAATATATATATATTGCACATGTTGTAAAGAAAGATAAACGCTATCACTCGTCTCCTCACGTGTCGTTTTCTGGCTCCACACTGTCTGTTTGTTTGTTCGCGTTACGTAACGGCAGGTTTCCAGGTGATGCAACACGGTTCACGGAGAGGAAAATCTCTCTCGTTTCCAGCCTGAAGATTTAGTTTATCTCAACAGTTATTAGAAGGATTTAGATGTAACTTCACGCAGATGTTCACGGTGCCCAGAGGATGAATCTCTCTGATTATTAACATGAAATCTGGTCCAGTGAATAACGAAGCTCAAACAAAATCTAAAATGTAACGTGTTTTTTCCATTTTGAACCTGGACATTTGATCCAAAGACGTCTCTCTTTAAAGTTAAAGTTTTGGAGTGGAGGACGGCAGCAGCTCCTCTGGTTCGTGTTACACTAATGTGTTCATGGTGTGTGAAGGTGAAGTGTTTCTGTCCCGTCAGCTGTTTCACGTCAGCTCCTGCGTTACCTGAGTCTGTTTACTCCACACCGATGACATCAGACGTTAGACTCGTCCGGGGGGCTGTGATGTCGTCCTGGAGTCAGAGGGTCAAACAAGGCCACAGAAAACTCGATGAACTTCAAGTTAAACTACAGATTCCCCCCAAAAAACAGCTCAGTTACAATCAGTTAAAGATCTCTAGAGCCTCACGTTTTCAAACGTGCGTTGCAGCCTGTTGGAACTACGGCAGGCGGGATGTGTCAAGATTCAAGAAGCTGTGACAACAACATGTCTTCAAACAGCACTTCATCAAGTTTAGTTTCGGGTGATGAGGTACGTTATTTCAAACAGACTTCAAACTGCAGCTGACGAGCGCGTCTGGCTAAGCTCCTCCTCCGTTCCACAGTCACGCTGGCTCTGAGTGAAAACGCCTTTAGCCTTATCTGTACCACGTAGAGCTTTTTGTCCCTCTCACCAGCTCATCGTTTTTTATAGAGCGGAAGGACATGGAAGCCTCCGTATGAAAAACTTCCCATAAGGAATGAATGGGACGGGGTCAAAAAAGTTGCAAAATCATTAACGTTTTTCAAACATCTCCTGCTCTGGCAGACTTTGACCTAGAGACACCATTCAAACTTTAAAATGTAGGCACAAGTCTTATCTATTTGAGTTGTATTTGAACTTTCTTTCTACGATGTTTAGTTTTTGAACGGTGACCCTTAATTGATCGTGATTGATTTCGAAAAAATTCAGGATTTTCAATGAGTGTGTATTGCGGAATGTTCGCGCAGCACCAACTGGCAGAGTGGGGGAGCCTGAAAAAAACTCTCCGAAAATGTTTCTTTAGATGACGATCCTAGCCACAGATTTCACACTACAATAGTGATATTTTCCAAGAACGTAGCCACACTTGTCTTCTGTCTGGCAACGTGTCCACTTTATCGGGAGGATGTACGGTTTTTGAATTATCTGCGTCTAACCGACACAAACTCCAGCAACTGCCCCATAAGCCCCAATGTTAAACGGGAAGAGGATTTTGGGAGCAAAGCAGAAACTGCCCTGCTTCTCTTCACGCCCAACTTCCTGCTTCACGTCACAATGTGTGATTCTTCCCTCAGGAGGAGAAGTGAGATTGTTGGCAGAGATCATTTTACATCAATGAGGACTTATTGATGAATGAAGACGCTGATCTGAGGTAATAAATTACTTAAAACACGACACAGTGGACCTTTAATAGAAACATAAAAGATAAACATCCTTTCCTATGAGCCCTTTGAGATCATTAAATCCAGCATGGGACTGGCGGACCCCGCCACTAACAGCCAAGAAGACCAGTGAACTGGACATTTTTCATGTGTGTTTGGCTTTTTTTCACGATATGAATGAAAATTTGCACGCAAGGAATTTAAATGTTAGAACCTCTGACGCTAAAATATGTTGGTTATCAATCTATTGGGAACAACTGAGTTGGTAAATACTCATTGTAGGTGGCGAGGGGATGGAAAGAGCCAGAATCACCACATCTGAGCTCAGCGATTTCAGCCAGAGAACAAATAAACAGAAGATAAACTCTCTGAACTGGCTTGTCTTTTAGAAAGTCCAAAATCTACAAGTTAAAGTCCAAATTCTGAGGAAAAAAAAACGTCAATTAAATCACAAAATCACAATCTCATCGCCTCAGTAGGAACATCCTCCGTGTTCAGACCCTCGATTAGAGTCAGGAGAAACTTGATATTATGAAAAAATGGATATGCAATAGATGTCCTACGTATGTGCAGAGATATACAGATATAACGACATAAAACAGAAGAAGGCAGGAGTCAGATGTTATTTCACAGTGGCCTGAATCCTCGTCTTCACGTAGGAAAGCACAGAAAAACTCACAACATGCCTACATTAGAATTTTTTACAGGCTCTCTGTTCCTCCTCAGTGATTTTCTGCGTTTAGATAACTCTGCCGGAGAGTTAAATCCCCGACCAGCCGACCGGATCCTCCACACCGACCTACAAACAGCTCCCCTCACCGCCGACGACACGGGAATATTAACTACTGGTGTGATTCGGCTCTAAAACGTGACGTATACGATCAGTCGAACCGATAAATCAACGTGTGTGTCAGAAACCAATTTACATACATTTTGTGGTGATTGGTGTAAAACCTGCGAAACCTCTGAAGTAATCAAAACTCCACAGCGTCGCCATAGTTTCCTTCTTTACCCAACATGTCTGGAGGAACCGAGAATCAATCAGTTTGTCCGCGGGGACGATTTTTATCAAAGGGCTTAATGCAGGAACTGTGCAGGAGGAAGTGCATTGTTAAAGACAGGAAGTGCAGATGAATGTGGCCTTAAAACGCAGCAGCTTTCATCGTTAACAAGCTTCGGGTGGAGTCCCGTCCGGCGCCCGAGGGTTTAAGTGGCCTCTATCTTTTTTCTATATAATCACTCCGACTGCTTTTTCCTCCATTTACATTCAGGCCGTCTCGTATCGCACGACCTCCTCCGACGATTTACCAGCAGCGGTGTCGACGTCGTGCAGAAACACACGGCGCTTCGTATCTAATCACTTTGCAGACGAGGTGTTTAAAGACAAATAAAGGTTTTCTGGTTGCTTCTCTGCAGACAGTTGGCCTTTTTTTTATCACACGCCTGTTTTTCTTTAACGTCTACGCATAAAAAATGTAAACGTGACTTTTAAGTTCATCTAAAAACTCATGTTCCAGAGGTTTTTTTACCAGATAATCTTCTGGAGAGAATTGGGATTAAACTCCTGAAGTCTGCTCGTCCTCGTATCAGGAGCTCTGTGTTTGTCTGTTTGTTTGTTTGTTTATAAGACGCACAAAAGTTGCATAGTCCACATTTAACCAGAACACAAGCACAGTGTTGTATATATGTAATGTTTTACAGTGTGAAAAGTTGACGAAAATGTACAAGTAAGTAAGTAACGTACAAATACAAGTTTTATTTGTTTCTTTAAGTTGATTAAACTTAAAGTTTTTAGTTTATATTTTCAGACCACTTCTGAACCTATAATCATCTTTTAACTGGAAGTCTTCTGACTTTAAATGAAGAGTTGAATGATTTCAATCAACTCAAAAGAAGTATGATCTGCATATCGGATGATTTCCCAGCATGCATTGCTTCAGAGGTAAAACTCTCCTTTGGAAACTTGCTGCTTGTCTTTTATACATTTTGAGAGAAGTCATGGTGCTTTTTTCCCCACAATAATTAAGAAAACTAGCATGCTAACCACGATAAAGGTATTGAATTCAGTTTTTATCAAACTTGAGGTTAGTTAACATTTGGAGAAGTCAGGTGACACAAACACCTGTGGCCTCATCGATAGAGTGATTACTGACAGTTTCTTCTGTGTGAGTGTTCACTCTTCTGTCCCTTTTTGAAGCCCTGTTTACACGAAGGGAAGACGCAGATATTTCCAGGCGGTTTGGCCTCTCATTTACACGAAAACCCCGTTTTTATCACAGAAAACGATTATTTCTAAAAACTCCGGTTATGTGTTGTCGTGTCAGCTGGGAGAAACGGGGTTTTAGGTTCTCACGCTCATTAGGCTATGCGCCAGAAAATGCTTAACGTCATGTGAGCGTTGTTTTGAAAGGAACAGGAAGTCGCTCGTGTTATTCGTTGTTGTTGATTCTGAGGATTCTGATTGGCTTGCATGGCTTTATCCTTCTCCCTACACTGCCGCCCAGAGGTTTGGCAGAGTTAGAATGGCGTCTCGACGGCGTATTTATGCGGGTTGATGGAAATGACAACTTTTTTGAGAACGATGTTGTGTGCACGATGTTATTTTTGAAAACGGAGGGGGGGAAATACAGTATTCGTTTCTCTAAATACCCTGCTACGTATAAACGTGGACTAAATGTGCTTCAGAGATTCATGTTATTTCTTTCAACCTGCTCCTGGAACATTACCTGTCGTACCTAGACTTGTAGTTCTCGAGACCGGTCTCGGTCTCAAGACCACTTTTCCGTGGTCTTGGTCTCGTCACGGTCTCGACAGTCTTTGGTCTTGGTCTTGATACTCTCTGGTCTTGGTAGTGTCTTGGTCTCGGTTTAGGCGGTCTTGACTACAAGTCTACTCAAGACATAAATGCATTCATGATGTAGTATGCCTTTTGTTCTACAGTTTGAATGTATATGTTTATGTATCTGTTCTTTGTGATGTCTGTGTTATATTGTTCTTGTCCCACTGAACTACAGCTACAACTACAACGTGATAAAGTGTGTTATAATTGAGATGCCATTGCACACATCAAGGTGACCAGCTCTTCCTCTTGTTAATGTACAATTTGAAGTACAATTTTGTCCTATTTGTACTATAAACTATTTGTATTTTGCATTTAATTTAATGCATTTTTTGGTGCACCTGCGTGCGGGTTCTACAACTCATGCAAAATGGCAAAAAACTAGTCTTTTTTTGGTCTCGGTCTCGAGCTGAACAAGTCTTGGTCTTGGTCTTGGTCTTGAT
This sequence comes from Lagodon rhomboides, assembly GCA_039737535.1. Classification (NCBI taxonomy): domain Eukaryota; kingdom Metazoa; phylum Chordata; class Actinopteri; order Spariformes; family Sparidae; genus Lagodon; species Lagodon rhomboides. The sequence goes on along the minus strand of CM077805.1, from coordinate 2,693,937 downwards.
ACTCTCTGGTCTTGGTAGTGTCTTGGTCTCGGTTTAGGCGGTCTTGACTACAAGTCTAGTCGTACCTGCTGTCTGCAGGTGTGCTGGAGTCAGCTGCACCTCGTCACTGTAATCAGGAACACCTTAAATACTCTCCTCAGCCGCCTCCAGCCGGCCGGTTCCTCGCTGCTGCTTCAGTCGACGCAGCCACGGTCAGTCTTTTTCTGTTGTTCGGTGTTTCCACCTTGTGTTTTCTGCTCCTCGCTCTGACTCAGGTGGCCTTTACCTTCCTCACCTTTACCTGATCTTCTGAATCGCTGGTTCATGAGTTTATCGCCACCTTAGCATCACCTCTTTGTTGTTTTCATCAGGTTAACCTGACTGTCACTGTTCTGCTTTCAGAGAGGCTGACGTAAAGTTTCACATAACTAGAATCCAGCTGATTTGTTTATGAAGTGAATTAACATTTATTTACTGGTGAGTCATGTCGGCTCGATCGTTTGTTGGTGGTTAGCAGCAGGACGTCACGATCCTGAACATCCTGCAGTGACACAAGCTTTAAATCATAACATCTTCTTATCATTTGTACCTTTAAGATAAACTAATAAACTATGTTTTGGGAAAAGTATCAGATATTAACTGAAAGTCAAACGTGTTATTTGTATTTTTCTTTATTCCTCCCTTCAATTATAACCAGATTACAGAGTTTTAATCCTCATCTGGACCCACGTTTACATGAAAGACTCATGTACATTAAAGAATGTCAGGAATTCCTTTGAATCAGCTCGCGGATCTGAACCAGAACCTGATCGCTTGTCTCTTGGCTCGCGGCCTCCATCTTTCCACCAAATGACACTTAAATCTGTTTACAAAGTCTTTTCAGATGACAGACAGAAAAACAAACAGATGGAGCAGAAAACTACACAGAATAACCTCCTCGGCCCAGCGGGGAGGAGATTTTTATTTTAAAAGGCACAAAACTTCAAAACAAACGTTCTCCAAATGTCACGTATGTGCCAGTCGAGCGTCTCCGATGTTTATGTGCCACATGTTTGAGCGTTCAGGAAGTGGTTACCCTATCGCAGACCTCAGGGACAAACACGCAGACACATTAGGGCTCGTAAGATGCCGACAAAACCACCAGAGTGACCCACAACGCTCAACGTATGTCGATGAATCTACAACCGCTCAGATAAAATCTAATCACAGCCACAGGAAGCTGTTCTGGGGACGATTCTGAGGCACGTACGTCTTTTCTTCACTACAAGAGGAAGTTTTACAGTTTGAGATATTATATATGATGCATTTTACATGTTAACAAACTAATAATTCAATTTATAAACAGTCTGAATGTTGTGTTTTTTTCCTTACGATTTCATTATTTGTTTGTTATGTTTGTTAAAGGTCACACTGTGTAGTGTTTCTAAGTAATTTATTACCTCAGATCAGCGTCTTCGTTCATAAATAAGTCCTCATTGGTGTAAAATGATCTCTGCCAACAACCTCACTTCTCCTCCTGAGGGAAGAATCACTTCTCTGTATTTCCATAGGACGGGCGAGCTCTACGGAGGCTTCCATGTCCTTCCGCTCTATAAAAAACGATGAACTGGTGAGAGGGACAAAAAGCTCTACGTGGTACAGATAAGGCTAAAGGCGTTTTCACTCAGAGCCAGCGTGACTGTGGAACGGAGAAGGAGCTTAGCCAGACGCGCTCGTCAGCTGCAGTTTGAAGTCTGTTTGAAATAACGTACCTCATCACCCGAAACTAAACTTGATGAAGTGCTGTTTGAAGACATGTTGTTGTCACAGCTTCTTGAATCTTGACACATCCCGCCTGCCGTAGTTCCAACAGGTTGCAACGCACGTTTGGAAACACGAGGCGCTAGAGATCTTTAACTGATTGTAACTGAGCTGTTTTTTGGGGGAGAATCTGTAGTTTAACTTGAAGTTCATCGAGTTTTCTGTGGCCTTGTTTGACCCGCTGACTCCAGGACGACATCACAGCCCCCCGGACGAGTCGTAACGTCTGATGTCATCGCTGTGGAGTAAACAGACTCAGGTAACGCAGGAGCTGACGTGAAACAGCTGATGAAGTGCTGTTTGAAGACACGTTGTTGTCACAGCTTCTTGAATCTTGACACATCCCGCCTGCCGTAGTTCCAACAGGCTGCAACGCACGTTTGAAAACGCGAGGCGCTAGAGAGCAGTATTCGTTTGGATGCAGAATAACATTTAACCACTAGATGGGAGAAATAATTCCACAGTTTGTCTTTAAGTAATGAAACCAATATGATAAAAAAGTAAAAGATGGAATAAGAGACTCTTTATAATATGTAACTATTGCTTTATTAATTATGGTGGCCATGAGGGTCAAAACACAACAACCTTGCAGAAAACATTTTAGAAACACAGCAATATTCCAGAAAACGTTAACTTAATTTATATTTTTGGGTGAACTGTCCCTTTAAGATATATTTTTCAGTCTGATCTCTCCTCCCTCTACTTTAACTCTTGTCCTGTGAACTGTAAACTCTCAAAACTCTACTTAAACTCACACAAACACTCTTTCTATCTTCTCCGGAGCGATGGCATCGATCCTGTCTTTAACCTCGACAGCTGAAAAAAAAAGGAATTCTGTTCACATCAATCATAATCAAAAGTCTACGTGATGTAAAACGTGCTCAGTTACATAATCTGAGACATACGAGCAGTAAACGTCATGTATTGAGGAAATTAAAATGCCAGGATGGATTAGAAGAAGGTGCAGATAACAGGGAGATGGTTTTATAGCTGCAGCAGGGAGCTGATGTTGAGCAAGACGCACATCTGGGACACATCCTGGTGATGGCGGTCTGAGGCGGCGGCGGCGGCGGCGCGTGCGTGTCACTGTGAGTTTACATGACGAGGTCGCTGTAAAACATCACTGGCAGGAGGATAATCAGAAGCAGAGCGGCAGCAGCCGGACTCAGAACCTCCTCTGAGCTCCACCAACCAGACACTCCTTTAATTTCATGTAAAAACATTCCAGCAGATATTAAAAGTGTTTCCATTAACTTGTTTTGTTCTCGTCAGGGTTGTAAAGCCGTTTTTTTAAAACACAAACTCTGCAGCCCGGATACAGACGTGACTCAGAGGTAAACAGAAGGACTGATGTCGGCTGCAGAGAGCCAATAAAATCAGACAAAAATCATCTTTTAAATAACAAGATTATGTCTCAGAACGTGATTTAATATATCTGTTGTTTTGTTCTTCATAACTCTGTAACTGCAGAGAGAGAGAAGGAAAAGCTTACTATTTTACAAATATCTGCCTTCACACTCGAGTACATTTATCTGACATTACTTTGCAGATTCAGACTTTTAATTGGCTGTTTACAGGTAAAGAATTGTGTATTTTTAAAAGAGTTTTAATAAGAAAGTCTGACATTTCAGGAAACATAACCCTGTCCATAAACACGTAACATTGCAGAAAACATGACATGAAACATGACGACACATGTTAGACTGTTTGTTTATCATAACTTTAGAAAACTCTGTAGACACATTATTATGTAAAAGTCATTATTTATTCAAATATAAACATATTAATTATATAAGCTCAACTCTTTCTTTCCTGCATCTTTTCTTTTCTTCCAGGTTGGAGGTTAAAGCTGCCGTATGTAAGAATTTTAGATGAAAACATAAATTAAACAAATTAACAAAAATGACCGACAGATTGTGAAGATAAGAGTCGTAGTCGTCTGCGTATTGTGTTACAGATATCTACTGAAATTAGCAGCTAACCAGCCGGCTAGCCCGACTGACTCCAAGCCTCCAGTCTGACCGCTAGCTGCAAGGCTAACTGAGCTAACAAGCTAACAGCAGCTACAGAAATGCCGTTTTTCCACCGACAGTACCAGCTCGCCTCGGCTCAGCGTGGCTCTACTTGGTTTGGTTTCAGACGCGTTGCGTTTCCATCTAGAATTAGTATCTCTTCAACGTGGGCGGGTCGTCATCAACGTGGGCGGGTCGTCTTAACGTGGGCGGGTCGTCTTCAACGTGGGCGGGTCGTCATCAACGTGGGCGGGTCGTCATCAACGTGGGCGGGTCGTCATCAACGTGGGCGGGTCGTCATCAGTGACGTACTTATCCACGCGACACATAAACAGGGCTAGCTGTGGGCGACGCAAAACACGTCCACCTTTTCATTTCCTGTCGCACCATCGAGCTCGTTCTGGATGCGTCTTCAGCGACAACACTCAGGAGCGTCTCCACCTCTGCCACGGTCCACGCCCTGTTCCTGCGCGTTGTTCCTTCCATGTAATCGCTACGTTGACTGAACGCAGATGCTAGTTTTTAAAGGTAGCGGGCGTCAGGCTCGGACGTCGCGCTCGTCATGAGTCGTCAAGTGGCGTCGCTCTCTGTCCAATCAGTGGCCGGCTGCCAGCTTACGTCACACAGAAGTATCAGCTCAGCTCGGTTGGAACTTATACGGAGGTGATACTAAAAAAGCTCCACTTTAGCAGGTACCAGGTACCAGATTTCAGTAATGGGAACGCAAAGAAGGCGAGCTGAGTCGAGGCGAGGCGAGCTGGTACTGTCGGTGGGAAAACGGCATTAGAGGAAACTCTCACTCACTTTTAGGGAATCCTTTTGACTTTATTTATAGATTTTCAACACTCGTATAAAACGACATAAAACCAGATAACTGACGCAAAACTCAAGTCGCTTGGTCTTTATAAAGAGAAACGACGTTAGTATCTGTGTAATAAAGATGTGATGTCTAAAAGTATGACGCTGAATTAACTTTGTGTTATAATTATTGATATTCAGTGAAATAAATGTGATCAAACAAAAACAAATAACTCTGTTTTATAGAGTTAAAACATTTCAAAAGAATAATACTTATAAAGTCTTCTGAGATCATCTTGTACGTGTTGTTGATTAACTTCACGTGTTTTCTGCACAAAAAACTGGAGTTCAGAATAAACCTGCTGATGTTTTACAGGCTGATAAAATAAAAACCAAGATAAAGATCATCAAACTCAAACTCTCCCATAAACTGGAGACACAAAACATTTTACTTCTGATGCTTTTAGTAGATTTCACTTTTAATCCGTTCGATTTATTAATCACGTCTGGTCTTTTTACTTCAACACAACAAAACGTCTGCTGAGAAAAATGTCTGTTAAAATCATCAGAGGAGGAACAGAGATAAAAACCACTTTACTGCTTCAGATGTCGGCTCAGTTTATCAGTTTATGGATCAGATAAGTCAAATAGCGATCAGACTCTCGTTTAAAACAACCTGAGACCTGACACCTGATCTACAAACAGTCCGGTGGAAAGATGATGCCCACATAATCTGATCAGACCGGAGCTGCATCCTGTGTGAGGGGGCGTCTTCATTCAGGATCTCCATCATCATCGTCGTCAGATGTTCACTGAGGTTTAAAAGGTGAAGATCAGTGATTCCCAACAGCATCACCTCACAGGGAACAACACGAGAGAAGCATCCAACTTTCCTCTGAGTGAGGAGGAGTGCTGGAGTTCATCCGAGAAGCCGTGTGGAGGTTTCATCATCGTCATCGTCGTAAACAAAACGTGCTTTTTCTTTAAATATCACTCCATCAGGGTTCGAAAGCTTTTTAAACTCTCTCCAGCACACAGATGTTCAGAAACTCAAATATTTTGCCTCATGTGAAGTGGCGTCTTTACGTTATCTGCCAGATGTGTTCGAGTGTGTGTGTGTGTGTGAGGGAGGGTTGTGAAACATGTGGATAACGATGAACTCCTCCGAGGGTTTCACAGATGTGCCGGAGCATCGTGGCAAATGGAAACGACACTCAATCATCCTGATGGGTTTTCCATCGGCGATATCGTCAGAGTTCAGCCTTTTCTCTTACACTGAGCAGATGTTCGTGTTGGGACACATCTGCAGTCATCAATACAGGAACCTCCAGATGTTTTATTGTGTTAAATAAGAAAAAAAACTTGAAGCTGGCTGTTCGACAGGATTGATCACAACCATAACTCCATATCTCACAAGCAAGGAGCACAAATACATGCAATAGCAATGATTGATCACAGGAAACTGCATGCAGAACTAATAGAAGAGCAATAAAGGGGCACCGGGGAGCGATATTAAAAACAGACAGAGACACAGATATTATTACAACAGAGACAGAAGAGAGGTATTAAGAGTCGAGATGTTCAGGAGAATAAAAATGTAAAATTCATTGACTCACACAAACAATGACATGATAATAAAATTAAAGACTTCAGAGCGCACAACAAGTCTATGAACCGATGTAGAAAAGAGCTGTGGAGCTCAGGGGACAAGTTGTGTCATGAATCACACATACGATGTTCGTTAAGATCATTCTCCAAGTCAATAAAGTGTCCTCGTGTAGTTCTGTGCTCGGTGAACTACGTCATCTCACGTCACCGACACGGAGCCAGCTGGGCTCAGGAGAGGTCGTAAAAAAAGAGGAACATCACAATAAATCTGCAGTTCTGTGAAAAGAGAGCCGGTTCTGGTTCAGCTCTGCAGTGTTTAAGTCAGGAGACGACGTCACTGTGTCGTCTTCATTATGACGTATTTTCACAGTCATGACGTTTGTGGCTTGGTGATCACAGCAGCTGATGATTTGTCAGATATCCTACCTGTGAATAACAGTTATTTGGACCTTGGACTGCCATCTAGTGGCCAGTCTCGGCGAGGGAGGCATGAAAGGGAGGAGACTATGAGCTCTGTGAACTCCACCTGTGCGCAGTCTCACCTGTGCGCAGTCTCACCTGTGCACATCGCCTTCTCCGTCTCTTTGTCTCTGCTGGGTTGGCGGCGTCTCTGCTGCGGAGTCTCACCTTTGATGATTTATTTGTGGCTCTCCTAGTAAGTTTGTTTCGTACGGAAGCGTATTGCATTCACTTGATAAATTTATTTTTAGTAGTTATTTGTGTTTTTCTGAGTAATTATTTTTTTTCTGTTTTTCAGAGTAATTTTTTTTTCTTCTAAAAAAACTCTCTACCTTACCGGGTCAATTAAGGTAAGGCATGTAATTAGTTACACAGAGAGTTGAAGGCATGTATGCGCGGGCAGGAGTCACCATAGGTCCACGACATGGTCCGATGTTCTCGCGGGAGTTCGAAGTATCTCGATATTTCAGAAAAAAAATTACTCCGAAAAACAGGGGGAAAAAAATTACTCACGAGAAACAGAAGAAAAAATTACTCTGAAAAACAGAAAAAAAAATTCCTCAGAAAAACAGAAATAATTATTCCAAAAAACAGACAAAAAATAAATTACTCAGAAAAACAGAAATAATTATTCCAAAAAACAGACAAAAAAATAAATTACTCAGAAAAACAGAAATAATTATTCCAAAAAACAGACAAAAAAATAAATTACTCAGAAAAACAGAAATAATTATTCCAAAAAACAGACAAAAAAATAAATTACTCAGAAAAACAGAAATAATTATTCCAAAAAAACAGACAAAAAATAAATTACTCAGAAAAACAGAAATAATTATTCCAAAAAACAGACAAAAAATAAATTACTCAGAAAAACAGAAATAATTATTCCAAAAAACAGACAAAAAAATAAATTACTCAGAAAAACACAAATAATTATTCCAAAAAACAGACAAAAAATAAATTACTCAGAAAAACAGAAATAATTATTCCAAAAAACAGACAAAAAAATAAATTACTCAGAAAAACAGAAATAATTATTCCAAAAAACAGACAAAAAAATAAATTACTCAGAAAAACAGAAATAATTACTCAGTAAAACAAACCAAAAAATAAATTTATCAAGCGAATGCAATACGTTTCCGTAGTTTGGAAACTGTGAAATGTTTAGTTTATTTGATGTAATCCCTTTTTCTTTTTTGTATTTCCTTTTTTTGTAGTTTTCACGGTGCACGGCTGACAAATAAAATGAAGCACGTCACATTTTCCCGGTGCTCCAGTTTCCCACCCTGAGTGTGACGTTGGAGCAGAATCCCTCACAACAAGAAGAATGTAGGTCATTTAAGTTCTTTATATCTATTTGATAAGTTGTCAGTGAGGTCTGTGGTCTCACTGAAGGAGACAGAGAGCATCAACATGCTGTTAATCACGTGGATGATGTCTCCCTCTAGTGGTCACATGACGTAACTGCTGTGTGGTAAAACATCTGGGGACAGATGTTCAGTAGAAATGATGCTGTGGAGGTTATTTCTGCCAGATAAAGGAAGAAAATGGATGAAAACTTGAGCCTCGATAAAACACAAATAGTATATTTAAATAACAAACATCACACGCTGTGACACAATTATGAGATACAAAGTGGAAATTATGAGAAAAAAGGTCATAATTCTGAGATTTATGTTGACTTTTTATCTCAAAAATTACATTTGTATTTCTGTTTTGACTTTTTTAATCTCACAATTGTTCAGTTTTGTTCTCATGTAGGTGATTTGTGTGTGTTTGTATTAATAAAAGCAGAATTTCATGATGAACAACATGAGACCAGAGAACGAAAATGAGAATTTAATTGTAGATCATTTACAAAATACAAAAAAAAAAAAAATACATTTAGAAACTATTTCCCACATTGTTGATCTTAAAACAAAAGAGCCGTAGAAATGATAGAAAAGGTCACAGAGCTGCTGTTTTTAAGAGCCTCCGTGAGCACAGATTCAGCTTTTATTGTGAAGGAGTTCATCCGACCGGCTGGATTTTTTACTCTTTATGTGTCAGAAAGGACTAAAATATAAACGTCACCACAAACCAACAGGCACAGCTGATGTTTTAAACATAACTCAGAAGTTATTTTTCACGTCTGCGTTTTCAAAATGCAGTTTCTATACATTTTGTGAATTTCAAATTTACTTTAACAAAGAAAAAACTACCAGATATATAAAAAAACACACTGGTATAAAACATTTGGGTTTATTTGTGAAATAAGTTTATTTGCGTTCTTGACAAGATTTGAGAAGATACCACGTGTACGTCTGTGAAGGAAGTAGGAGTTAGAAGTTAGCTTAGCTTAGCATAAAGACTGTAAACGAGGGGAAACAGTTAGCCTGGCTCTGTGCAAAGGTGACACACAGGAACCTCTAAAGCTCACACAATAAACAAGATATAACGTTTTAATTTGTGAGGGTAGAGTTTGTTGCCTCTGAGCCAAAGCTAAGCTAAGCTAAGCTAAGCTAAGCTAACTGACAGCTGGTTGTAGCTACATATCCTCCATACAAACATGAGACCTTCTCAACTATCAGTTCAACAGTTTAAGGTAGAAAAGTCTGTAGAAAAGAACGAAACAAAAGCAGCAACACTAACAAACGTCCTGCCTGGTGTGTGTGTGTGTGTGTGTGTGTGTGTGTGTGTGTGTGTGTGTGTTAGTCTTCCAAGGCGAAGTCGTACGGCTGGAAGTCGTCTCTCAGCTGTTTGCAGCTCTCCTCCTCCTCCTCTCTGCTCTGCTTACACTCCTTCCAGTCGGCTCGAGTCGGCATGTTCAGCACCGCCTCGCTGGCCAGAACCTCCCTGCACACACACACACACACACACACACACACACACACACACACACACACACTTAAACACATGTATACTGCAGTATTTGATCGTAGTGTGTATTTTTATCTAATTTAAAGTGTGTATTTTATTTTTCCTGGGGACCAACATGACGGCAGAACACATGTAAGCCATCAGGCGAGCAGGACTCTGTGAAAGCTCATCAAACGTGGTGTTATAATGTCAGTAATTAATATTTTTAGCCTATAATTGTTCGTTAAAAGTTTGCCGAATTAGCTGTTAGCACTTCCTGTTTGCAGTGAGCCCACAGACTGACACACAACCGTCACTGGATTCATTTAATACTGAAGAAAACCTAAAAATGTGAAACTTCCAGAGGAAGTTCTGAGGCATCATTTTCTATTATTTCTAAGTGGATTCATGGACGTTTACTCCAAATAACCAGAGATCCTCAGCCTCATCCTCATCTACCAGCATGTGTTGCATGTTATAAGGAGACTGGCTTCTTCTTCTTCTGTTTTTGGCTGATCGTCTGTTACAAACCACATCCTGTCATTTCCTGATGACTAAAGTGAAGTCTGGAACGATGAGTTAATTTACTGCAGACTAGCACAACGATTATTTGATTTTTTATCTCCCCTTGTGATGCCGATTCTGTCAGAATAGATCTTTAGAGGTAATTACTTAATATATTTTAAACTATATTCATTTCCTCTTGTCATCATTCACTGTTTTAAATGAGATGAGGCATCTTTTTTTGTTAAAATATCGACTCAAAAGCTAAAAATAACCAACTGTGCCTTCAGATTTTTTACAGTATTGTCTTGAATCTTTACATGTAATTATATTTAACTGAAGGTCACAGTTTTATTCACTCTGTTTTGTGCCGCTCACCTTCCAAACTGCAGAGGAAAATGTTTCTGGATGCGATGGTAGAGTTTCTCTCCGGAGTCCAACTCCACGTAGAAGTACGGTGTCCCTGGAGGAGCAATCTGAACACACAAATGAACATCCAGTTAATATTCTGGATAAGAAATATGACAATATTCTGGCACATATTGTCAAATATATCAAACATACTGGCTCCATCAGGGCTTCATCGTGTCCGGCTGGTTCCAGGTGTCTGTATGTTTTGCACACTCACCTGTTTGAGGTCGGTGTGTTCAGGGATCTCCATCAGCTCCATCTGTTGCTCCTGAGCCTGGACCATGAACGCCTCCTTGATGTCCTCTGTGGCGCAGCGGTCCAGAGGCACCGGCACCACCTGAACAACCACGATCAGAAACACACCTGCAACAATTACCTGCCGATCATCATCGACTCTGATGATCGATTCATCGGTTTGAGTCGTTTTTAAGAAGAAAAAAAGTCTAAATTCTCTGATTGGCTGGAAGTTTAGTTTAGAAGACAAACTACTAATGTGTCCCGAGATCCACATGAGTGTGTTGGTACCTGAAGCTGCAGGTGTTGGCTCCTGTAGTTCCTCTCGAACAGCACACAGCGCTCTCCTCTGCTCTTGTAGAAGCTCTTCAGGGCCGACTTGTACTTCTCCATCTCCACCACCACCTCTGAGCTCAGCTCCACCACGGACTGGTAGTGACCGATGGGGAGGATCAACATGTGCTGAGGAGTCAGGCCGCCTTTCGCCATGGCCAGGTAACACTGCAACCAGAACCGGGCCTGTTCAGTACGTTTCTACATCATCAGCTGTTGCTTGGGGTGAATGATCGATGGTAGAAACTCACATGTGATCCGATGCTGATGACCAGGTGTTTCTCCACCTGAGGACTGGCCAGACAGAACCAGCAGGGACCGGTGGGCTGAGCTGGACACAAAAGAAGGACATAAGAAAAACCCCCCAATAAATTCTGGTTCTATAAACAGACGTCGGTCCTGTTTCTCCTGGTCGGACTCACGGTGCCGGCGGGGCTGTTTGGGTTGTCCCTGATGAGGCCCGTCTCCGTGCTGCTGGTCTCGTCCTCGTCCTTCTCCGTCTGAGTATCTCTTCCTGCCGCCGCCCCGAGGACCGCCGCCGCCCCGCTTGTTGCTCAGGTCGAAGAAGAACTGACTGGCCGGCTCCTGAACAGACGGTCAAACAGAAATCAGATATTTTCAGTTGACCATTTTCATCATTTGAGCCACAGCGCTCGCTTCTGTCTCACACTCTGTACCTCCTGTGTGTCGCTGAAGCCCGTCCTCTGTTTGTCCGTCTTGTCTTTCGCAGAGCTTCTGTACGGGTTTTCCGTCACGTCCTGCGGCTGCTTCACCAGCTCTGAGGGATCCATGGTCTTCATGGGGATTATGTTGAAGGCGTACAGATACTGCAGACAGAAACAGACGGAAGGCTCAGGATGGGAAGGTTTCAAAGTCTGACCAGCTCAACAAATACGCCAAATTAGTTTCCTGTTTGTTTGATTTTCAAACAACTATTACTGGATTTCTTTGTTTCTTCTTAAAAACATAATTTCAAACTAGATTTATGGACGTTTCTTTCTGAAATTAACATCTCGGATAAAGATATCATGAGGAAGTGAAGACACACACACACCTTCTTCTTGCCGGGGTTGTTGACGGTCGCCAGCGCGATGAAGCGGCTGACGTGCTGAGCGTTTTCCTGCAGAACAACGTGATTCCTGAGGATGAAAACTCTCCGTTAGATCGTGAAACTGGTCAACATCTGGTCAAAAAAAGCAGTAGATTTGTGCTCAGCGTACCTGTACGGGAGTCTTTCATAGTGAGCGCCCTCCAGTGCTGCAAAGTGGTATCGAGGTTTGAGCTGGCTGGCGAGGCTGCCGACGGAGCCGCTGCCACAGAACTTCGTGTTCACTTCCTGAAACAGAGACACGTGAACTTCCAACATCAAACACTTAACAGTAACATTTATACGTTCTGGACTTCCTGGTTACCGGGTTGTTTCCGTAGTGCCACACTCCTCTGGGCCACTGTGACGTCAGCAGGATGTCGACGCCTCTGAACTTGGAGCTGCTGGTCAGCGGAGACACGAGGGCCGACAGGTCTTTGGGTGTGAAGCAGTGAGCCGGCGCCGGTTCCTGCAGCGCCTCCCGACCGCTGACGTAGGCGATCTGTAGTCCTGACACGCCCGTGAACACACCCCGCCGACCTACAACACACACACACATCAACATGATTTTCTTTATTTAATCAGCACGATGTTTTTTCTCTCTTCTGTCTTTATTCATGGAGACGAAGCAACAATGTTAGTTTTAGTCTCGTTGAGGGAGCTGGTCTCACCCAGATATGTGATGTTGTCAGCCAGCTCACATCCATCAGCGCTGGGGAAGTTCTTCACCGTCTCCTGACTCGCTGCTCCGAGGATGTAGGTGCTGATGGGAGCTGAGGAGGCACGAAAGAGACTAAAGTCAAAGATGTAACTGCTGCGTGTGTTTTGATGTTTTCAGGAGATTTAACTCAAGAACGCTGCCGTCAGAAGCCTCAAGCCACCACGATGTCTCATGATAACTTCTTCAGCTGGTGTATGAATTTGAGGGTTATGATTGTGTTCCACTAAACAGTTTCTTATCCAGATGTTCTTACCTTTCTTGGCTCCAGTTTTGTACTGCTGCCACTCTGCTTCGGCCTCTGGTGTCGTCCCAAAAAACTCTCCAACACACAGCAGCAGCTGTAAGAATAAAGCACCAGACATGAACACAGTGTGTTTTTCTATCACACACGTACTAACAGAGACAAGTTCAGAATCAGATCAGCTGACTCACGTCAAACTGTCCGGTCTTCTTCTGGATGGCCTGGACTCGACTGAACAGAGCGGTCAGCCTGCCTTCAACATCCCCACATGCCAAGCTGCAAAAACACACTTTATTAATTAAATCTGTCTTAATAAAATAAACATAACATCCATTTAAAGAAGCATTTAAGACTCATGGATCGTTTCTGGTGGCTCCACCAAATATTGTAGTTTGATCAACTCCCATCCCAAAAACTCTTGACTGCTAAATTTTCTTTACAGGCATGATGAGACTTAAATGGCGCCTTGTTCGGTTGTAAACATGCACACATGGATATTAAAGACAACTTTTCAAATTGGCAAACAAAACATTTCAGTTCAGTAACATTCTAAAAAAGAATATATAGTGTACTTCCATAACTATCATATTACATTAGTGTCAGATTAAAAGTGTGCATGAGGCAGACTCATAAAGTTCTTAAGTAGATGTATTCAGGTGAAGAATATGTCCGCCGAATTTCTCAGTCCTCACTACTGATATTCTAAATGCTTCTACATCAGGTTTTATGTTGTATATAAATGTGCCGATGAGCATGATCCCTTAAATCGTCAACATTTTGAATGGGGTTCGGCGCAGGATTTACTCGAACGCTCGTTGCGAATAAAACAACTTGACCTCACGTTACTTATAAACCTTTAATAGACTCTCCTTTGTGCAGCGTATCAACAAAACCTTTAATTAACGTGTTTTACTGGATCCGACAGACCCTCTGTCAACATCATGGTTAGGATAAACATAAAATTAGGACCGTCACAGATTAAACCACCACATTTAACAAGACGAAACGCCATTAAAGATCAAGTTTAAGTATTCATAATGATAAACTTACACTCTCACTGGTTGTTCGCTCATGTCTTGGCTGAATTATAGCAGTAAGTGTCAAAAAGTGCGATTTGGATTTCTGCAGTTTGAACGTTGCGTTCGTCGCCGATTGTCGTCCGATCGAAACAACAGCGGAACCATTTCCGTCTCAACAAATCACACATCGGTTGTCGACACAGTGTTGTAGAAGAAATGTAGATTTAATATAGTCTAGTTTATTTAGTGTCGATGTCGATTTTAAATATCTCCTTAACGTTATTTTAGTCTGTGAAAAATATAAATAAGTCAGGTTGTTACCCGGACAGGTTTCAGAGCGGAGAGGGTTGGTTGCCAGATTTCATTCTTATAAGCAAAGTTAATTGTTTTGTATTCAAAGCAAATAATGTTTTTATTTTATCCATATAGTTGCTACTCAAGGTCCACTTACAAGGTTTTTACAGAGCTTACAACCACATTTAAGTCTTCTTTAGCGAAAAATATTTTCAAGGTGAAAAATTAACTTTTATGATCAGCAAAACAATTAATTTCTCACAAATTGTACTGTATATGAATATAGACATGTGTCTGTATCTGGTTTTCAGGTTGAATAGAACAACAACTAAATGCGAGCAAAATTGGGGTTTTGATATACATAGACTGAGTTTTATATGATTTAAAATTGAATAGAATACAATATCTGGATTACAAGTTAAATAAGCGCTGTTTTTCCTGTTCTCATGCGTGAATATGACATCTTAAAATATTTTGTTTTGTTCAACAAACAGTTCAAACCCCCAATATATTCAATTTGAAATTGTATAAAACACAGAAAAAACTAAAAGTGCAACTTGTGTTTATTAGTAGATGCTAAAAAAATAATATAACATGTTTAATTGATTATAAAAACAGTTGCTGGTTAATTTATTTTTTGATATTTTTCAGCTCTAGCGTACTGTAATGTTAGTCCCTTAATATATAAAGTGAATTAAAACAACAAATTAAGTGAAAAAGTAAATAAAAACGATTTTCTTTTTGTTACAAGCTTCCATTTTACTGATAATCTCCTTATCTGGCAACCCGCCGGCCCTCTGTCGGCCGAGCCTCCATCCTGGCACTTACCTTCATCCTGGTAACTCGCAAGTCCCCGGACCAAAAACAGGAAGTAAGTAGCCAAATCAAAAGTAAAATTCACTTTCTGTTTGGTAGTCGGAGCCTGGGGGGAGCGCGGAGAAAGCTCAAAGTGGGAAAAATCGAGAATAAAGCGCCAGAACACCGTCAAACAGCACAGACGCCATAAGCTTCACCTTGTCGACTAACATGGCGCCGGAGGATTTTCGTCTTTCATTTAGCTGGATGCAAATGGTTAGCATGAGAGCTTCACCAGGAGACTGCCTGTCTCCTGTAAACATCATATAAATGACAACATTACTGCGTTTGTGTATTTAAACCAGGACACTTTGAATTTTATGAAGGTTTTGGTTGTTTGCATCACAAAGTGACGCATCCATCTCTGCGCCGAATGAGTGTTTTCGGCAGTGTTCCAAATAGCGATGGACGGGACCTCACGCCAAACTCCATTTAAAAATAGACCAATTCTACGTACTCTTGCTGAATGCCAACAGTAAACACACTGCTGATCTTAACTAGAAGTAAAACCTTTTTAAAGTGATCCAGCCTGTAATTTGGCTTACATACTGTCCAACAAGCACAACATATTAGGACAAATTATGGCAAATCAATCTAGCAGCAGGGTTACGTTTGCTCTGCAAAGCAATGGAGGGCGGTAGCGAGCACTTTAAGCTCAGTATACAGTTTCAGAGTTTAACTGAAATTGCTTTGTTATAAATATTTCACTTCTCAGCCGAGTTTAGCGTTCCCATCTAAAGATAAATGTAATGTCATAAGTGCAGATGTGGGAGTTGAACATCTTAGCCTGTATGCAATTTAGGTTTAAATAGGTGTATTTTGTTAGGAAATTTGGTGTGGACTCCATCCTCATCCTAATCCTCATTATAACTTCTAGACACGGTGGCCAGAGCCATAAATGTAGATGTTTATTAAAATATCTTTATGTATGTCCGTCTGTTATGACATAAGCATGTGGAAATGAAATATCAGTCACTGTGTTTTATTGATCATCAGGAGCAGGATGAGCTCAGCTGCAGAGGAGGAGGCTGCAGTGTTAGAAACCGTCAAGTCTGTCACACTCACGCAGGACAGCGATGGAAGCATCATCCTGCACTGCCCTCCGAATGGTGGGTCAACACACACACACCTTTTTCTTTGACTGTGTCATTTCCACTGGCAGTCAGGAGAAAGTTTAATAATAATAGTTGTTGTTTGTGTTCATGTTCACCCCAAAGCACCAGACTTCATTCAACTTTTAGGCAAATTAAGCCGAGAAATTACTCAATATTTCTACTGCACTTTTTCAAATTTCAATCACCTTTATCCAATCAAATTTATACTTTAAATGGTTTTAACATGTTAAAATTGTGTGTGTGTGTGTGTGTGTGTGTGTGTGTGTGTGTGTGTAGATGAGGACTCGGAGCCCCTTCAGAAGAAGCTGCGTCTCTCCACAGACGAACAGGACGACACGGACACACCTCAGTTCTCTGTGGTCACCTTACCCAGTAAGACACATTTTGTATTTGTATCTCTGACATGAAGTTTGTGTGTTTTACATTATAAATAAAGTTTTTTTAAGCCACTTTTAGTCAGTTCCTTGATTCTTTTTTTCTCGTCAGTGTCGGAGAACGATGAAGGCTTCGAGGTGACGATGACGGCCACGGCAGACGCTGATCTCTCCGAGGAGGGAGTCGCTCAGATTCAGGTCCTTTTCTTCTGCTTCTCATTTGTTTAATTTTAGTGGTTTCCCCTAAATCAGCCAGTTAGGAGTAGGGATGTCACGAGAACCGATACTTGCGATACCTTTCGATTCTAAAATGTCAAAACACTGACGATGCCCATTTTTTTGAAGTACTGCTCGCACCGATTCCGGTGTTGGCATCGGTGCAGCGCCTCTTCCGGAAGTTGTGTCCGCGGGGTTGTAAAAGGTAGTAAAAGGTAGTAAATGAAATTAGCCCAAATTAAGGCCAGTAAAAAGTAGTAAAAGGTAATAAACGTCATCTGACGAGGTAGTAAATTTTTGAACCCCCATCCAACTTGGCCTATGAGTTTTTCAATTTGTGTAACTTACGTGCAGGCCTATCTCCTTAAATTACTAAAACTTGCGTGGATTTATTTTTATGTTGCGAGTAGGACTCGCGCTCGCGACAAACCTCGCGCATGCGCTGACCCGGCTAGCTTGCTGCAAAACCTCTTCGGGATGCAGACCACCATCAGAAGCTGAAAGCACTCCTGGCCTCGGCGATTTTACCTGACTGACAGCTAGCACTAAAGCTCCGGTGGAAAATGATTAGCACTAACAGTTAGCTAACGCTACCGTTAACGTTAGCCTAACATTAGCTAGATATCATCTAACTTTAGTAACGATATGTAGCTAATGTTAGGCTAACGTTAATGGTAGCGTTAGCTAGTGCTAATCATTTTCCACCGGAGCTTTAGTGCTAGCTGTCTAACGTTGCGTTCTCTCCTGCTGTGTTCAATGACTCAGTTCATCAAGCTGTAGCTAACGTTAGCTAAGCCTATGTCAACAGAGCTCCTGGGTAACTTGGATATACCAGAAAATATTAAAATGATTGAAACCATCACTCACCAAATTCAGTCAGGTAAAATCGCAGAGGCCAGCAGTGCTTTCAGCTTCTGATGGTGGTCTGCATCCCTATATGCATTAAGCCATTTGCATTAAGCCCTTACCACATTGTGCCTCATATGCTGTAAATGTTAGACCCAGTGACAGGCTGGCATGAAATGTCTTGCAAAATACTTAGTAAGGAGGCCATAATATTTTTGACTCATGGCTGAAGTTAAGTTTCTCCAGCTCTCCACAGGTTGGCAAAAAATGCATCTCAAAATGCATCAGACTGATGCTTTAAAATATGGAATATTCAAAATTTTCATCCTTTTTTTTTTTTTTTACCGTGGTATCGAAATTGGCATCGAGAATCGTGTAATTTTACTGGTATTGGCACCGACTACTGAATTTTTGGTATCGTGACACCCCTAGTTAGGAGCTACTTTTTAGATGTGTTTGTGAATAAGAATTATATGTGATGCAATGAGACACACCAAACCTCATTCAAAAATGTGAGAAATTAAGCTAGAGACAGTGATTGATCTTAATGGTGGACTTGTTTCATAGTTCTGATATTTCACAAAGCTGTGTTTTCACAGATTTGTGTGTGTGCTTTTTTGTTCTTTATGTGTGTGTTTGTGTAGATTCTGCAGGACGATGAAGACTCTCCTTCACCCAGTCAGAAGGGGGAGGTGTCGGCGGTCAGTCAGGCCTGGTTCACAACCAAAGAAGACAAAGACACCCTGGCTAACAAAGGTAAACACAGCGACATCAATATGGAGACAGACACTACTCAGAGCTGAAAAAGTGCTTTATTTAATATTCCCCTGAAAAGGCTCTAGAATTAAACATCAGTAAAGTACTGTGAGAAGCACAGAAGCCAGTTTCTTCATGATTTGTTTTCTAGATTCTTGTAAAATTAATTAAATGCATGTTCTAACGATATTAACAAGATGCTCGCTCAGCTTTTCTCACATTTTACTTTTAGATAATTGTTAATTAATGCAGTTTAAACTTATTTCTTCTTAACCAAAAGTAAGTGAACAATTAAAAATGAAAATGTGAAGTTTAGTGTTGAGCATTTCTTCCTGTTCAGGTCACAAGTGGAAGCAGGGCATGTGGTCGAAAGAGGAGATCGACATTCTGATGAGCAACATCGATCAATACGTGAAGGTACTTTCTGTCACGTCAGCCATCTTCATTTCTCTTTATTGCACCTGAAGACGTCTGCGATACCTGTAAGACACGTTTTGTCTGACTGATTCTGTGTGTGTTTCAGGGCCGAGGCATCGAGGACCCGGCAGAGATCATCTTTGAGATGTCCAAAGAGGAGAGGAAGGATTTCTACCGCTCGGTGGCTCAGGGCTTAAACAGGCCGCTGTTCGCTGTCTACAGACGAGTTCTACGAATGTACGACAACAGAAACCACGTCGGCAAGTGAGTTACTGAAGAGAAGACGACTGAAAACACAACATAACTTTGTTGTTTTCCCACTTTGTAATGATTAATTTTATATTTCTGCCCTGAAGGTATACGCCTGATGAGATCGAGAAGCTAAAAGCGTGAGTCAAACATCTGTCAAACATTTTCTTTTAACATTAAAGTTCTTTTTAAAACATTCATTAATATATTATCTGTGTTTGGTGTTTGTGTTCAGGCTGAGGGAGAAGCACGGGAACGACTGGGCGACCATCGGAGCCGCTCTGGGTCGAAGTGCCTCTTCTGTTAAAGACCGCTGCCGACTGATGAAGGACACCTGCAACACAGGTGAGGAAGATCAGACTGAAGCCCCTTTCAGATAGAAAAGGTGGCACATCTGCAGCAAGGTAAAGGCTGCAATGTGGCGCCTTGTCTATCTAAAAGGGAGGTGTAATATTCCTCCTTTTCCAAACAGCCTCCACTTTTCCTCCTCTGGTAGGCGTCAACATGTGACGTGACGTGAAGCAGGAAGTTGGGCGTGAAGAGAAGCAGGGCAGTTTCTGCTTTTCTCCCAAAATCCTCTTCCCGTTTAACATTGGGGCTTATGGGGCAGTTGCTGGAGTTTGTGTCGGTTAGACGCAGATAATTCAAAAACCGTACATCCTCCCGATAAAGTGGACACGTTGCCAGACAGAAGACAAGTGTGGCTACGTTCTTGGAAAATATCACTATTGTAGTGTGAAATCTGTGGCTAGGATCGTCATCTAAAGAAACATTTTCGGAGAGTTTTTTTCAGGCTCCCCCACTCTGCCAGTTGGTGCTGCGCGAACATTCCGCAATACACACACATTGAAAATCCTGAATTTTTCTGAATTTTTTCAAAATCACTCTCGATCAATTAAGGGTCACCGTTCAAGAACTAAACATCGTAGAAAGAAAGTTCAAATACAACTCAAATAGATAAGACTTGTGCCTACATTTTAAAGTTTGAATGGTGTCTCTAGGTCAAAGTCTGCCAGAGCAGGAGATGTTTGAAAAACGTTGATGATTTTGCGACTTTTTTGACCCCGTCCCATTCATTCCTTATGGGACATTTGTTGCAGTTTTTCTTCAAAATAAGAGATTTACATTGCACCCCATCGGAGTTTAGAACTGGGTTCTTAGCTGGGGGGCTTTTAATTTGAAAGCAGCGACCGCTATTAGCTCGCCGCTACAACAACAAGCGGACAACCAAGACAGCTACAGAGAGCGAGGAGACGCTAGCATCTCCCGGATCTCAGCGGCTTTCCAGCTGCTCATCTTCGTGGATGAAGTGACGAACTGACTGCTGTGATCAGCTGTTTCCTGGTTTTAAAACTCCCGGCTGTGGGTGCGCAGCAGTGCACGTCATCCACACCTCCGCCCATCTCAGCATTTGCCACCACATTGCCGCCTCGGATTTACACAGCAATGGAGGTGATCACAGAGAACGTTAAAGGCAACTAAAACTTGACGTCTTAAAGGAGCAGTTCACGCAAAAATGAAAATTCAGTCATCATCTCCTCGCTCCATGTTGATGGAAAGTCAGGTGACGTTTCTTAGTCTACAAAACATTTCACAGTAAAACAGCGTCACAGCGTTCTGACAAACAACTGAAGCAGTTGGAGACTTGATTTAAAATGAATGAACGTCTGAAGTGGGTGCACGAGCTCGATAGAGGATATAAATAACATCTTTTCAAATCAGTTTTGAATCTCTAGTCTCCAAGAGACTTGCATAAGGCCGGATTAACTGTACGGAGCCGTTTTATATTATTTTTATGCCTCCATGCTGACGACAGCTGTGACCACAGGCGTTAAGTCTTCGGGTTATTTGCCCGTCCCGTTCTTGTGAATGTGATAAATCTCAAGAATGACATGACACAAGTACGAACAGATTAGAATTCTGTGGCACAAAACATGTTTAGCCATAACTCAACAATTTTTCATGTGAAAATTATGATAAAATTTGTCTCTTTTTTCTGTTTTTACCTGTTTCTTTTTGTTCTTGAACAGGTAAATGGAGCGAGGAGGAGGAGAGGCGTCTCGCTGAGGTCGTGTACGAGATGGCGGGCGTGTCGCCGGGGTCGGCGGTCACAGGAGGCGTTTCCTGGGCGACGGTCGCCGATCAGGTTCGCACGCGCTCAGAGAAACAGTGTCGGTCGAAGTGGCTGAACTACCTGAACTGGAAACACAGCGGAGGAACGGAGTGGATGAAGGAGGACGACCTCAACCTCATACGCAGGTGTGTGTGTGTGTGTGTGTGTGTGCGTACTAATCTACTTTACAAACGACATTAATCGGTGACGGTGTGTTTCAGGATATCGGAGCTGGAGGTGGAGGACGAGAATGAAATCAAGTGGGAGGATCTGGCAGGAGGGTGGAGCAGCGT
This sequence comes from Lagodon rhomboides, assembly GCA_039737535.1. Lineage (NCBI taxonomy): Eukaryota > Metazoa > Chordata > Actinopteri > Spariformes > Sparidae > Lagodon > Lagodon rhomboides. Next base: position 2,672,365 of record CM077805.1, on the reverse strand, counting down.
CCGGTCGCCTCAGTGGCTGCGATCGAAGTGGTGGAGCATCAAGAGACAAGTAGCCAATCACAAGGACATCCCCTTCAGTGGTAAACACACACACACACACACACACACACACGCTTCTTTTGTTTGACCTAAGCAATAAAGTTTTGTTTCTTGAAGCAGCTTTAATCAGAGGTGGAAAAAGTATTCAGACACTTCACTTAAGTAATCCAGTGTGTGTGTGTGTGTGTGTGTGTGTGTGTGTGTCCTCAGTCCTCCTGAAGGGTCTCCAGGAGCTGATGGCTTCCTCGCAGACCTCATCCGGACCAGGAAGCCCCTCCTCCTCCTCGCTACAGATCCGACTCACCCGATTGGAGGAGAGCGGCGGCAGCCCCACCCCCAGCTCCGTGGCGGCGCTGCAGATTCCCGTCCAGATCCCGCTGCAGATCACACACCTGGGTGAGACTCACTGTAACGTGTGTGTGAGGTTTAAAAGTAAAATAAGACTGAATGATACAGATGTTCTGTGTGTGTCGACGCTCCAGCTGTGTGTCTGATGGTGTTTGTCCTCCGTGAAAGTGAGATTGATTCCCGACAGTTGACGCTGAGTGTTTGTCTTCCAGCGTCAGATTCTTCAGCGGCAGCCAGCGACAGTGAAACGATCACTCTGAACACAGGAGCCCTGCAGACCTTCGAGATCCTGCCGGTAAGAACAACTTACCGTTCGTTTGATTGTTTCACAGCGTCATCACATTATATTTAACCAGAGGTCGTGTTAATGGAAGAGTACTTCATATTATACATGCAAGTGGTCTATGAAGTACTTAGTTCAGCAGTGTATGAATCTTGGACTACTTATGTAAAGTACATTTTTTACTTGACCTCAAAGTTGGGTGAAATATCCTTATTTTTCTCTGTTAAGGATTTTGACAAAGGATTACTCGAAAAGTACACAGTAAGAGTACTTCATATTATACATGCAAGTAGTCTATAAAGTATTTAGCTCAGCAGTACATGAATCTTGGACTACTTATGGAAAACAAGTTTTTTATTCGACCTCAAAGTTGGGTGAAATATCCTTATTCTTATGATCTGGTCAGGATTTTGACCCAGGATTACTCGAAAAGTACACAGTAAAAGTACTTCATATTATGCATGCAAGTAGTCTATGAAGTACTTAGTTCAGTAGTACATGAATCTTGGACTACTTATGGAAAATACGTTTTTTATTCGACCTCAAAGTTGGGCGAAATATCCTTATTCTTGTGATCTGTTAAGGATTTTGACCCAGGATTACTCTAAAAGTACACAGTAAAAGTACTTCATATTATGCATGCAAGTAGTCTATGAAGTACTTAGTTCAGCAGTATATGAATCTTGGACAACTTATGGAAAATACGTTTTTTATTCGACCTCAAAGTTGGGCGAAATATCCTTATTCTTATGATCTGGTAAGGATTTTGACAAAGTATTACTCGAAAAGTACACAGTGAGAGTACTTCATATTATACATTCAAGTAGTCTAGGAAGTACTTAGTTCAGTGGTACATGAAGCTTGGACTACTTATGGAAAATACGTTTTTTATTGCACCTCAAAGTTGGGCGAAATATCCTTATTCTTGTGATCTGGTCAGGATTTTGACAAAGGATTACTCTAAAAGTACACAGTAAGAGTACTTCATATTATACATGCAAGTAGTCTATGAAGTACTTAGTTCAGTAGTACATGAATCTTGGACTACTTATGGAAAATAAGTTTTTTATTCGACCTCAAAGTTGGGCGAAATATCCTTATTCTTGTTCTCTGTTAAGGATTTTGACCCAGGATTACTCGAAAAGTACACAGTGAGAGTACTTCATATTATACATGCAAGTAGTCTATGAAGTACTTAGTTCAGCAGTACATGAATCTTGTACTACTTATGGAAAATATTTTTTTTATTCCACATCAAAGTTCGTCAAAATATCCTTATTCTTGTGATCTGTTAAGGATTTTGACCCAGGATTACTCTAAAAGTACACAGTAAGAGTACTTCATATTATACATGCAAGTAGTCTATGAAGTACTTAGTTCAGCAGTATATGAATCTTGGACAACTTATGGAAAATACGTTTTTTATTCGACCTCAAAGTTGGGCGAAATATCCTTATTCTTGTGATCTGGTCAGGATTTTGACAAAGTATTACTCTAAAAGTACACAGTAAGAGTACTTCATATTATGCATGCAAGTAGTCTATGAAGTACTTAGTTCAGTAGTACATGAATCTTGTACTACTTATGGAAAATATGTTTTTTATTCCACCTCAAAGTTGGGCGAAATATCCTTATTCTTGTTCTCTGTTAAGGATTTTGACCCAGGATTACTCTAAAAGTACACAGTGAGAGTACTTCATATTATACATGCAAGTAGTCTATGAAGTACTTAGTTCAGCAGTACATGAATCTTGGACTACTTATGGAAAATATTTTTTTTATTCGACATCAAAGTTCGTCGAAATATCCTTATTCTTGATCTCTGTTAAGGATTTTGACCCAGGATTACTCTAAAAGTACACAGTAAGAGTACTTCATAATATGCATGCAAGTAGTCTATGAAGTACTTAGTTCAGTAGTACATGAATCTTGGAGTACTTATGGAAAATAAGTTTTTTATTCGACCTCAAAGTTGGGTGAAATATCCTTATTCTTGTGATCTGGTCAGGATTTTGACAAAGGATTACTCTAAAAGTACACAGTAAAAGTACTTCATATTATGCATGCAAGTAGTCTATGAAGTACTTAGTTCAGCAGTATATGAATCTTGGACAACTTATGGAAAATAAGTTTTTTATTCGACCTCAAAGTTGGGCGAAATGTCCTTATTCTTATGATCTGTTAAGGATTTTGACCCAGGTTTACTCGAAAAGTACACAGTGAGAGTACTTCATATTTTACATGCAAGTAGTCTATGAAGTACTTAGTTCTGTAGTACACGAATCTTGGACTACTTATGGAAAATACGTTTTTTATTCGACCTCAAAGTTGGGCGAAATATCCTTATTCTTGTGATCTGGTCAGGATTTTGACAAAGGATTACTCGAAAAGTACACAGTAAAAGTACTTCATATTATACCTGCAAGTAGTCTATGAAGTACTTAGTTCAGTAGTACATGAATCTTGGACTACTTATGGAAAATACGTTTTTATTCCACCTCAAAGTTGGTCGAAATATCCTTATTCTTGTGATCTGTTAAGGATTTTGACCCAGGATTACTCTAAAAGTACACAGTAAGAGTACTTCATATTATACATGCAAGTAGTCTATGAAGTACTTAGCTCAGCAGTACATGAATCTTGGACTACTTATGGAAAATAAGTTTTTTATTCCACCTCAAAGTTGGGCGAAATATCCTTATTCTTGTGATCTGTTAAGGATTTTGACCCAGGATTACTCTAAAAGTACACAGTAAAAGTACTTCATATTATACATGCAAGTAGTCTATGAAGTACTTAGTTCAGTAGTACATGAATCTTGGACTACTTATGGAAAATACGTTTTTTATTCGACCTCAAAGTTGGGCGAAATATCCTTATTCTTGTGATCTGTTAAGGATTTTGACCCAGGATTACTCTAAAAGTACACAGTAAAAGTACTTCATATTATGCATGCAAGTAGTCTATGAAGTACTTAGTTCAGCAGTATATGAATCTTGGACAACTTATGGAAAATACGTTTTTTATTCGACCTCAAAGTTGGGCGAAATATCTTTATTCTTATGATCTGGTCAGGATTTTGACAAAGTATTACTCTAAAAGTACACAGTAAGAGTACTTAATATTATGCATGCAAGTAGTCTATGAAGTACTTAGTTCAGCAGTACATGAATCTTGGACTACTTATGGAAAATACGTTTTTTATTCCACCTCAAAGTTGGGGGAAATATCCTTATTTTTCTCTGTTAAGGATTTTGACAAAGTATTACTCGAAAAGTACACAGTGAGAGTACTTCATATTATACATTCAAGTAGTCTAGGAAGTACTTAGTTCAGTAGTACATGAATCTTGGACTACTTATGGAAAATAAGTTTTTTATTGCACATCAAAGTTGGGCGAAATATCCTTATTCTTGTGATCTGTTAAGGATTTTGACAAAGGATTACTCTAAAAGTACACAGTAAGAGTACTTCATATTATACATGCAAGTAGTCTATGAAGTACTTAGTTCAGCAGTATATGAATCTTGGACTACTTATGGAAAATACAGTTTTTTATTCGACCTCAAAGTTGGGCGAAATATCCTTATTCTTATGATCTGTTAAGGATTTTGACAAAGGATTACTCGAAAAGTACACAGTAAGAGTACTTCATATTATACATGCAAGTAGTCTATGAAGTACTTAGTTCAGCAGTACATGAATCTTGGACTACTTATGGAAAATACGTTTTTTATTCGACCTCAAAGTTGGGCGAAATATCCTTATTCTTGTGATCTGGTCAGGATTTTGACAAAGGATTACTCGAAAAGTACACAGTAAAAGTACTTCATATTATACATGCAAGTAGTCTATGAAGTACTTAGTTCAGCAGTACATGAATCTTGGACTACTTATGGAAAATACGTTTTTTATTCCACATCAAAGTTGGGCGAAATATCCTTATTCTTGTGATCTGGTCAGGATTTTGACAAAGGATTACTCTAAAAGTACACAGTAAGAGTACTTCATATTATACCTGCAAGTAGTCTATGAAGTACTTAGCTCAGCAGTACATGAATCTTGTACTACTTATGGAAAATATTTTTTTTATTCCACATTGAAGTTCGGCGAAATATCCTTATTCTTGTTCTCTGTTAAGGATTTTGACCCAGGATTACTCTAAAAGTACACAGTGAGAGTACTTCATATTATACATGCAAGTTAATCGTGCAGGCCTAGTTATTCCTCAGCGATTTTGTGAGTATCAAACTTTCTGGAGTAGTAATCTCAGAGGACACTATGATGTAATAAATAATTTATAATGCATAATGTTAACAGAGAAGTTCCCTCGTCTTGTTTTTCTCTTCCAGTCCTTCCACCTGCAGCCCACCGGCACCCCGGGGACCTACTACCTCCAGACGACGTCCAATCAGGGCCTGCCGCTCAGCCTCTCCACCGGTCAGGGCCTTCCGCTCAGCTTAGGCAACAACAGCACGGTTACCCTGACGACGGGCTCGTCTCCCTCATCACACGAACACATCATCCTCCACAGCCTGTCGGTCAGAGTCCGCAAAGTGTTTCTGCTGTTTTCACTCAAACTGTTTGTTTGTTTGTTTGTTCACACCTCACTGTGTGTGTGTGTGTGTGTGTTCAGACGGACGGCCTCTGCTCCAGCGACGGCGTCATCATCCAGACAGTCACCTCCGACCCCACCTCCTCAGACCCCCTCGGCCAATCACAGCTGGTCGTGGAGACGGAGGGGCCGGGTCAGGAGGAGCACCTGGAGGCCACGAGTCTGCTGGAGGGTTCAGAGGGCGTCGTCACGGAAACTCAGGAGCCACTGACGGATGACTTCACTGACAAGGTGACAACACCAATCGTCAGGAGGGATGTTTATTTTGTAAATTACTTATTTTCATGTTCCTGCTTCATCATCATACACATGCTTTTAATTTGAAAAGACTCACTATAGAGATTTTTATTCTTTTCTCTTGTCAGTTATTGAACCTTTTCTCTCTTGTTTTGATGTAAAAGGTGATAATTCTTAATATATGGATGTACAAAATAACAGAAACACGTTGAATATAAACTTAACCACAGAGCTGTTGTTTGTTACATTACATTAGAGTGCAAAGGTTTATCTAATAATGTGGACAGTGAGTGTAGAAAGACACTGACAATAAAAGAATCTGTATTAATTTACTTTATTTCAAAAGACAGAATCACTCACGATATCAAATGCTGAACATAATCAAAGACTGTTTTTGTGCGTTTCAGGAGCTGAATTCCCCGTCTGTAGAAGGTCCAGTGGTGCATTCTGGGATAACATCTGGAAGCGCTGTACTGATCGTGTCTCCTCCCAACATCAGCAGCACACTGACAGGTAATGCACACACTTAAAATATACGCTTACACACAGTAAACAAAACATTTCTGGAGCTTCACAGTTAAACAGCGTTGCAGCATTCTGCTCAACAACAGAAGGAGCTGGGGACTTGATTTAAAACGTAAAAAACAACAGAAGAATTCATTTCAAATTGAATTGATTACACCCTCAATGTGATGTCGAGCTCATGCACCCACTTCAAACAGGGTGTGAGCTTTTAGCTTAGCAGCTACAGTGAAGATTTTGGCTTAAAACAGTGTATTTAACGTATTTTCAAATCAATCTGAAATGAATTTTTTCTGTTGATTTTGGCATTTTAAAACAAGTCTCCAGCTACTTCAGTTGTTTAAGAGAATGCTGCAATGCTGTTTTATTTTACAAAACACAACATTTCAGACAACAATATTTAAGAAAACACATTTCAGAAATCATCTGAAGAACCCCTGACACACTTTAAGTGTTTCTGCCCATCTTGCTATTTGCCTTTTTATCGACGTTGTACAGCACTTTGGTCAGTGTATGCTGTGTTTAAATGTGCTTTATAAATTAAATTTACTTACTTACTTCTCTGTCCACAGATCCGATCTTAGAGAACCAGGAGGGCTCCGACTGAGCTGAGTTCTGCTGTGGCAGGTGGAGATCAAACGACGGACGACAGCAGGATACGGAAGCCCTGAAGGGGCAAGTGAAACATATTTTCTTTCTGGTGATCCATTTCCTAAATCTGATCTAAACTGTCTGTGTTTATGACTTGAGAACTGTTCTGGCAGGAAAAATCTTTCCTCGTCAAGTTCCTCATTTATTTTTCCATCTGTGAAAACACTTGAAAAGGAAATCACCAGGAGAATTTTTTGTTCATGTGTGAAACCAAGTGTTTTATAACACCTGAAAAAAAGGAGAATTGTTTTTTGTATTGTAATTACTGGAGAAGCAGCAAAGTTATCATTACATAAGAACTTGATGGCTGAAATGATGATTGTAATGACCATTTCAGCTATTAGTCAAAACTCTCAGGTGTTACCAGGGAGACGGAGTTTATGCTTGTGACAGACTTTATATTTTGACTAAAGAATACATGGAAATATACGGTAATGGTCTTAAGGATATTGCCCCTTGAGGTGCCGACGTGGAGGCCTGAACCGTCCAGCGTTGCCTCGTCTATTTAGAGCACAGGGTGGCGCTGTCCTTCAGCCTCTCGTGGTCAAAATTAATATTACAAAAAAAAAAAAATGAGCCTTACAAAAAGACAATTCTCTTTCCAACTTTTATTTTTCTCCCAAAAAATTCTTCCCCCCAAATTTTTTTTACATACATTTATTTTAATTTATTTTCCTCCTAATTTTTTTTTTACTAGATTTTTTTCCTATTTTTATTTTTCTTGAATTTTTTTCACTTAATTTCAAACATTAAACAACATCACTTGGTTTCACAGATGAGAAATTATTTTTTTCTTTTCCTTCAAAAAATTTTTTTGTCACTCGATTTCATACAGGAAAGAAAACAAAAGAATTTTTTTTTTTTAACGTTTTTTCACAGATGGAAAAAAGAAATTTAGGCACTTCTCAAGTTATAAACACAGGAAAGAAAAACACGTAGATCAGACTTAGAAAATGGATCACCAGAAAGAAATGTCTTAACTTGTCCCTTCCATAGAAGGAGACTACTTCCTGTCACTTCTTCTTCTGTGGTGAAGTCCCAGCTGCTACCCACCAACAAAGACAGCACACCTGTCTGCTCCTCTCCTGTTTGAAACCAGGATGGGAACACGTGAAAACAGACGAGGTTTTAAATGAAACAGAACTTTTGACTCTGTGTGAAGCTTAATGTGCTTAAAGCTTCGTACCGAACCCCTGGATGAAATGTGAAATCTGCGCTGCTCGAGCCCGAACATCAACAGACGTCCTCTCAGCCTCTGAAGTGCCAAAGAGACTCTACAGGCTGTGATCGATGTGAACTGACCCTCTCTCCTCATAGACGCCATATTCATGTATAATTATGTAAACATCAAAGAAAAATTGAATGATTCTCCTTTTGTCGTGGATCATGAGATTATGACATTAAACTATTTCCATTTGTTTTAAATTTATTGAAATAATGATTAGTTGTGTGAGTACTTACCTGTTAACCTCAATGAGTTGCGAGTTGCGTGTCACATCCATAGCAGTGGAGCATCCAAATCAGCGGCTAAACTACTTCATGCATTTAGCCTGTATTTGTTGACATGTTGGCGAACTGGTGCCAGGAAAAGAATGCCAAATTGTCTATTACCACTTCCTGTTTACAGGGGACCCATGGATGTACCGACAACTATCACTGGATTAGTGAAATACTGAAGAAATCCTAAAAAAAAAATGAAAATTCCAGGGCGAGTTCTGAAGCGTCTTTTTTTCTATGATTTCTAAGATGACTGTCCAAATTAGCTACATGAAAAAGGAAAAGCACGTCAAACGTGCTGTTCTGTGTCCTTTAAAATATGCCGAATTACCTATTAGCACTTCCTGAAGGCAGGTGCGCCACGAATGCACACATATAATCACTGGATTGCTTAAATACTGAAAACAGCTTTTCACAACTAACTAAGAAATGTGACAATTCTAGGGCGAGTTCTGAAGCGTCTTTTTCCCCCTGTGATTTCTTAAGGTGCTGTCCAAATTGGCTACATGAAAAATGAAGAAACTCGTCAAAAATGCTGTTCTGCGTCATTAAAGGCATTCCGAATTAGATTTTAGCACTTCCTGATTGCAGTGTGACAATTTATTTGCATATAAGTATCACCGGAATACTTGTATACTGAAGAAAGCTTAAAATGTGAAAATTCCAGGGCGAGTTCTGAATGGTCTTTTTTCTATGATTTCTAAAGGGGTTTTTTGGACGTTTATTCGCGATGGAGATGAGAGATAATGACATCCCTGAAGACTTGAAGGCAGTCCTGGTGTGTTTAATGATGTTTTAATGTCTGTCTGTCCACATTCGACTGAGTTTTGGCATCAAAAATTAGCTGCCATAACATCCTCCTGGAGTTGCTTCTCACATCCACAGCAGCTGAGCGTCCAAATCGGCAGTCAAACCACGTCATGTTTGTAGCCTGTATTTGTTGACATTTTGGCGAATAGGTGCCTTTAAAGGATGCCGAATTGTCTATTAGCACTCCCTGTTTATAACGCAAACATGGAAGTACCGGCAGGTATCACTGGATTAGTGAAATACTGAAGAAAACCTAAAAATGTGAAGATTCCAGGGCGAGTTCTGAAGCGTCTTTTTTTCCCCTGTGATTTCTTAAGATGACTTTCCAAATTGGCTACATGAAAAATGAAGAAACTCGTCAAATGTGCTGTTCTGGGTCATTAAAAGCATGCCGAATTAGCTATTAGGACGTCCTGATTGCATTGTGACCCTTTATGTACGCATAAGTATCACCGGAATACTTATAAACTGAATAAACCTTAAAATGTGACAATTCCAGGGCGAGTTCTGAATGGACTTTTTTCTATGATTTCCAAAGGGGTTTTTTGGACGTTTATTCGCGATGGAGATGAGAGATAATGACATCCCTGAAGACTTGAAGGCAGTCCTGGTGTGTTTAATGATGTTTTAATGTCTGTCTGTCTGTCCACATTCGACTGAGTTTTGGCATCAAGAATTAGCTGCCATAACATCCTCCTGGAGTTTCTTGTCACATCCACAGCAGCTGAGCATCCAAATCCGCAGTCGAACCACGTCATGTTTGTAGCCTGTATTTGTTGACATTTTGGCGAATAGGTGCCTTTAAAGGATGCCGAATTGTCTATTAGCACTCCTCGTTTATAAGGGACCCATGGAAGTACCGTCAGGTATCACTGGATTAGTGAAATACTGAAGAAAACCTAAAAATGTGAAGATTCCAGGGCGAGTTCTGAAGCGTCTTTTTTCCCCCTGTGATTTCTTAAGATGACTTTCGAAATTGGCTACATGAAAAATGAAGAAACTCGTCAAATATGCCTTTCTGCGTTATTAAAAGCATGCCGAATTAGCTATTAAGACGTCCTGATTGCATTGTGACCCTTTATGTACGCATAAGTATCACCGGAATACTTATAAACTGAATAAACCTTAAAATGTGACAATTCCAGGGCGAGTTCTGAATGGACTTTTTTCTATGATTTCTAAAGGGGTTTTTTGGACGTTTATTCGCGATGGAGATGAGAGATAATGATATCCCTGAAGACTTGAAGGCACTCCTGGTGTGTTTAATGATGTTTTAATGTCTGACTGTCCACATTCGACTGAGTTTTGGCATCAAAAATTAGCTGCCATAACATCCTCCTGGAGTTGCTTCTCACATCCACAGCAGCTGAGCGTCCAAATCGGCAGTCAAACCACGTCATGTTTGTAGCCTGTATTTGTTGACATTTTGGCGAATAGGTGCCTTTAAAGGATGCCGAATTGTCTATTAGCACTCCTCGTTTATAAGGGACCCATGGAAGTACCGTCAGGTATCACTGGATTAGTGAAATACTGAAGAAAACCTAAAAATGTGAAGATTCCAGGGCGAGTTCTGAAGCGTCTTTTTTTCCCCTGTGATTTCTTAAGATGACTATCCAAATTGGCTACATGAAAAATGAAGAAACTCGTCAAATGTGCTGTTCTGGGTCATTAAAAGCATGCCGAATTAGCTATTAGGACGTCCTGATTGCAGTGTGACCCTTTATGTACGCATAAGTATCACCGGAATACTTATAAACTGAATAAACCTTAAAATGTGACAATTCCAGGGCGAGTTCTGAATGGACTTTTTTCTATGATTTCCAAAGGGGTTTTTTGGACGTTTATTCGCGATGGAGATGAGAGATAATGATATCCCTGAAGACTTGAAGGCACTCCTGGTGTGTTTAATGATGTTTTAATGTCTGACTGTCCACATTCGACTGAGTTTTGGCATCAAAAATTAGCTGCCATAACATCCTCCTGGAGTTGCTTCTCACATCCACAGCAGCTGAGCGTCCAAATCAGCAGTCGAATCCTCTTCATGTTTGTAGCCTGTATTTGTTGACATTTTGGCGAATAACTACCTTTAAAATATGCCGAATTGTCTATTAGCACTCCCTGTTTATAAGGGACACGTGGAAGGACCGTCAAGTATCACTGGATTAGTGAAATACTGAAGAAAACCTAAACATGTGAAGATTCCAGGGCGAGTTTTGAAGCGTCTTTTTCCCCTCTGTGATTTCTGAAGATGACTGTCCAAATTGGCTACATGAAAAATGAAGAAACTCGTCAAATGTGCTGTTCTGCGTTATTAAAAGCATGCCGAATTAGCTATTAGGACGTCCTGATTGCAGTGTGACCCTTTATGTACGCATAAGTGTCACCGGAATACTTATAAACTGAATAAACCTTAAAATGTGAACATTCCAGGGCGAGTTCTGAATGGTCTTTTTTCTATGATTTCTAAAGGGGTTTTTGGACGTTTATTGGCGATGGAGATGAGAGATAATGATATCCCTGAAGACTTGAAGGCACTCCTGATGTGTTTAATGATGTTTTAATGTCTGTCTGTCCACATTCGACTGAGTTTTGGCATCAAAAATTAGCTGCCATAACATCCTCCTGGAGTTGCTTCTCACATCCACAGCAGCTGAGCGTCCAAATCGGCAGTCAAACCACGTCATGTTTGTAGCCTGTATTTGTTGACATTTTGGCGAATAGTTGCCTTTAAAGTATGCCGAATTGTCTTTTAGCACTCCCTGTTTACAATGGACACATGGACGTGCCGAAATGTGAGAAGAAACTCCAGGAGGATTTTATGGCAGCTAATTTTTGATGCCAAAACTCAGTCGAATGTGGACAGACAGACATTAAAACATCATTAAACACATCAGGAGTGCCTTCAAGTCTTCAGGGATATCATTATCTCTCATCTCCATCGCCAATAAACGTCCAAAAACCCCTTTAGAAATCATAGAAAAAAGACCATTCAGAACTCGCCCTGGAATGTTCACATTTTAAGGTTTATTCAGTTTATAAGTATTCTGGTGATACTTATGCGTACTTAAAGGGTCACACTGCAATCAGGACGTCCTAATAGCTAATTCGGCATGCTTTTAATAACGCAGAACAGCACATTTGACGAGTTTCTTCATTTTTCATGTAGCCAATTTGGACAGTCATCTTCAGAAATCACAGAGGGGAAAAAGACGCTTCAAAACTCGCCCTGGAATCTTCACATGTTTAGGTTTTCTTCAGTATTTCACTAATCCAGTGATACTTGACGGTCCTTCCACGTGTCCCTTATAAACAGGGAGTGCTAATAGACAATTCGGCATATTTTAAAGGTAGTTATTCGCCAAAATGTCAACAAATACAGGCTACAAACATGAAGAGGATTCGACTGCTGATTTGGACGCTCAGCTGCTGTGGATGTGAGAAGCAACTCCAGGAGGATGTTATGGCAGCTAATTTTCGATGCCAAAACTCAGTCAAATGTGGACAGACAGACATTAAAACATCATTAAACACATCAGAAGTGCCTTCAACTCTTCAGGGATATCATTATCTCTCATCTCCACCGAGTATAAACGTCCATAAATCCGATTAGAAATCATAGAAAAAAAGACGCTTCCGAACTCGCCCTGGAATTTTCGAATTTAAAGCTTTCTTCGGTATATAAGTGATCCAATGATATTTATGTCTAAATAAATGGCCGCACTGTAATCAGGACGTGCTAATAGCTAATTCGGCATGCTTTTAATGACGTAGAACAGCATATTTGACGAGTTTCTTCATTTTTCATGTAGCCGATTTGGACAGTCATCTTAGAAATCACAGAAAAAAAGAAGCTTCAGAACTTCACCTTTTTAGGTGTTCTTCAGTATTTCACTAATCCAGTCATAGTTGACGGTACATCCATGGGTCCATTGTAAACAGGGAGTGCTAATGGACAATTCGGCGTACGTTAAATGGCACCACTTGGCCGAAATCATGACGTGGTTCAACTGCTGATCTGGACGCTCAGCTGCTGTGGATGTGAGGCGCAACACCAGGAGGCTGTTATGGCAGCTCATTTTCGATGTCAAAACTAAGTCAAATACGTACAGACAGACATTAAAACATCATTAAACACATCAGGAGTGCCTTCACCTCTTCGGGGATATCATTATCTCCCATCTCCATCGCGAAAAAACTTCCATAAATCAATCCGCATAGAAATCATAGAAAAAAGACGCTTCCGAACCCGCCCTGGAATTTTCACATTTTAAGGTTTTCTTCAGTATTTCACTAATCCAGTGATACTTGACGGTCCTTCCATGGGTCCCTTATAAACAGGGAGTGCTAATAGACAATTCGGCATACTTTAAAGGCACCTATTCGCCAAAATGTCAACAAATACAGGCTACAAACATGACGTGGTTCGACTGCTGATTTGCACGCTCAGCTGCTGTGGATGTGAGAAGCAACTCAAGGAGGATGTTATGGCAGCTAATTTTTGATGCCAAAACTCAGTCGAATGTGGACAGACAGACATTAAAACATCATTAAACACACCAGGAGTGCCTTCAAGTCTTCAGGGATATCATTATCTCTCCTCTCCATCGCGAATAAACGTCCAAAAAACCCCTTTAGAAATCATAGAAAAAAGACCATTCAGAACTCGCCCTGGAATGTTCACATTTTAAGGTTTATTCAGTATATAAGTATTCCGCTGATACTTATGCGTACATAAAGGGTCACACTGCAATCAGAACGTCCTAATAGCTAATTCGGCATGCTTTTAATGACGCAGAACAGCACATTTGACGAGTTTCTTCATTTTTCATGTAGCCGATTTGGATAGACATCTTAGAAATCACAGGAAAAAAAGACGCTTCAGAATTCGCCCTGGAATCTTCACATTCTTAGGTTTTCTTCAGTATTTCACTAATCCAGTGACAGTTGACGGTACTTCCATGTTTCCCTTGTAAACAGGACGTGCTAATGGACCATTCGGCATACCTTTAAATGCCACCAATTGGCCAAAATGTCAACAAATACAGGCTAAAAACATGACATGGTTCGACTGCTGATTTGGACGCTCACCTGTTGTGGATGTGAGGCGCAACTCCAGGAGGATGTAATGGCAACTAATTTTCGAAGTCAAAACTCAGTTAATGTGGATAGAAAGACATTGAAGCATCATTAAACACATCAGGAGTGCCTTCAACTTTTCAAGGATGTAATTATCTCTCATCCCCATCGCGAATAAACGCTTAGAAATCATAGAAAAAAGACGCTTCCGAACTCGCCCTGGAATTTTCACATCCTAAGGTTTTCTCCAGTATATAAGTGATCCAGTGATACTTATGCGCAAAAAAAAAAAAAAAAATGATCACACTGCAATCAGGACGTGTTGTTAGCTAATTCGGCATGCTTTGAATGACGTAGAACATTTGACGAGTTTCTTCATTTTTCATGTAGCCAATTTGGACAGTCATCTTAAGAAATCACAGGAAAAAACCCATTCCGAAGTTGCGCTACAATATTATAATTTTTTTTATTTTCTACAGTCTTTCACTAATCCAGTTATAGTTGTAGGCACATCCCCATGGACCCATGTCCTCTGCAAAGAAGAAATGCTCATAGACAATTAGGCATACTTTTAATGACACCAGTTGCCCATATTGTCCATTAATAGTATGCCGAATTGTCTAATAACAGTTCCATTTTGCAGTGCAGCCTTCAAGTTTCAGATACATTTGACTGGATTAATTTAATACTAAGTCAAACTTAAAAATGTGTAGATTCTCAGGCAAATTCTCAAGTGTATATTTTCGCTATCATTTCTGAGCAGATTTCTGGACAAGAACAAAACCATGAGATCACAGCACAGTTCGTTGTATCCTTTTATTTATTTTCATTTTTTAAAATACTTGTTTTTATTGATATTTATATTGTCAAACGAAGAGCTGCTATCTGTGTTTCGTTGTTTCTGAAATAATGACAATAAAGATCTATTCTATTCTATTGTATTCTAAAAGTGGAGCTCTTCGTTTAGACCACAAGGAGGCAGTGTTGCCAAATACTTGTGTCCATATGCTGTAGGTCTTAACTGGCTGATATCATAATCAACAGTATTGTTATTGTCAAAATTTACACATTTAAATACACACATACAAGTAGATATATCACAAAGACAAATAAATGTACATATATAAATACTTACCAAGCTGCATGAAGAGGTACCACTGAATACTTCTTAAATCATAATTTTAATGCTACAGAAGAGGAAGACAAATTTTCATGAATGATGTATTTTTGTCTTAATGTAACTAGTGACCACCTGTCGATGTCCCTCTAAAGCTTCACAGGACTCCTGATGGAGGAAAGAAAGAGAAACTGAAATCTGAAGAATGTTTTCTCTCTGACTGTGTTTGAGCCTCATCACATTTATGTCCTGCTGACTTTCTGTTTGGTACAGAAGCCCTGTGGGACAAGTGAAGGAATTTCAAGACAAATGTGAATCTCACGAAAAAAAATGTAAAAAAAATGTATTTCTTTCATGTATAAAACCAAGTGAATTTTGTATTTTTTCCTGAGACATAAAACTTTTCAGGAAAATGTGTGAAACTCACAGATTTTTTTTTTTCATGTGTGAAACTAAGGGAACAGATTTTTGTTTCCTGAAAATGTTTTTCCGAAACATTTTTTTTAAATTTTCATGTGGAAAAAGCGAACAAAACAAAAACTTCAGGAGGTTTTTTCTCTTTTTTATGTGTGAAACTGAATGAATTTTTTTCTTTCATTTGTGAAACTGGGCATAAAAATGTTTTTCAGAAGAAAAATTTTTTTTTTTCATGTATGAAACCAAGTGAAAACCTTTTTTTCAGGAGGAAAAAAAAAACAATTCCTGAAAAGACATTTCAGGAAAAAATGTTTTCTCATGTGTGAAACCAAATGAAAAATAGTTTTTCAACGGAGAATTTTTTTTTTTTTTTTTCTGAAAAAAAAAAAAAAAATTCTGTGTGAAACTGAATTTCTTTTCAGAAAAAAAAAAACGTTTCCCTCCTGAATGTGTTAAAATGTTTTATTTCCATAGTGAGTGATTTTTTTTTGCATGTATGAAATGGAGTGAAAATATTTTATTTTCAGGGTAGAATCTTCTTTTTGTATGAAAAAGAAAAAGTATTTTTTATGTGTGAAACTGAGTGAAAAAGACATTTCAGGATAATTTCCTTTTTGACTTTTGAAACCTAGTGACATTTTTTTTTTCATGAGTGAAACCAGGTTAAAACATTTTCACTTGGCAGATTTTGTGTGCAAGTTAAAATCTTAATCATGACATCGTTTTGACTCACAACATCTAAAACTGTCCCATAAACATCTTTTAAAACATCTGAATTTCAACTCAGCTTCACTGACTTTTACAATGACTTTTAAAATAATCTAACTTCACATCAGTTTCTGAGCCTCAACACATATTAAAGTTTTACAGCGTCGTGAAACATGAAACAGAAAAAAGCAACAACACTTTGAGGTCAGATGTTTTATCTGTGACTGGATCCTGCAGTCACCACAGTCACAACATGGCACAGAGGATTATTCATCAAGCAACATTCATATCAAACAGTACAAAAGTAGAAAATTTAACAATATTTGGCAAAAACAGAGTCTGAATGAAGGAAAAATGTGCAGAAGGCCGCTGAGATTTGAGTTTCAACCTCCGACCTCGTGTTAAAAGAAGCTTCACACCTGTTGTTTTGTTATCGGAGCTGCTCTGAACTTGATACACGTGTGTTGTATGATGTATATAAATATATACTGCGTACAGATACCGGATGAGCTGCGGCTTCAGCCGACACCCTCTGAGTGTACAGAGGAGAGCGTCAGCGTTACAGGAGCATAAAAATCACTGTGGGACATTTTACCAAAAATGCACTTTATCTGTTACAGTAAATAAAACTTGTATAATCCAAAAAAACGTCTAAAATTGATTAGATGTTTGATTTCTGCAAAGGAATATGTCATTTATTAGGTCCCACGATGTTTTTTGGAGCGTATAACTCCAGAAAAATGTCCTGGTTGATTAAAAACATGAAATTACACATAAACTTGTTTGAATTTTGACCATTAAAAGTATGCCGAATTAGCTGTTAGCTGTTCCTGTTTGCAGTGGACACATAGATGTACAGACAATTATCACCGGATTACTTTGATACTGAAGGAAACTTAAAAATGTGACAATTCTAAGGCAAGTTCTGGAGTTAAAGAAGCGTCCTGATGGGATGTAAAGCCTCAGGTTAGAAACTGCTAGTCTAATCTGTCCTGTAGGAATGAATACGATGGTTTAAAAATCCCAAAACACATAAAAATAGGCAGAAAAGATGAGTGGCTGTATTATTCGTCCTCTGGAGTCGTAAATCAAACGCACCTCGGTGAGCTCAGATGATTAATGCGTCGCCTCACGAGATCGTTTAATCTCGCAGCTCATGTCGTCGTAGTTTTGACACTCGTGCGCTGTAACGTCCTTAAATACTTCCTCCCTCTCTAAAAACAGCACTCAGGCCCTGCGAGTGCTGCTTCTAAAGTTCTCCTCCTCACATATAAAATTACATGTTCCATCTCCAGCACACTTAATGAACCTTATCGTTCCCTCCACAGGCTGGAACATCTCAGCAGGGAAGACGAAATCCGCAGGCAGCGGAGCTTTTTCCTACTGTGATCCTTTTAAACGCAGTCCAGATTTAAAACCTCTTTATTCCCATGAGAGTGCATAACTTATCTATATAGTGCAGGGAAGTGGCAGTGTGTGCTTTATGTTCCTGTCTCAGCTTCTCCTGAGGTTTCTCTCTATCCTTTCCCTTAAATCCTCACTTTTTCTTATGGAGTTCTGCCTGGTCTTGGGATTGGCTGCTGGTGTTACTGGAAATTGTTACAAAAAACCTAGCTTCTCTTGAGGAATACAAAATCTTTTAAAACATTTTTCTCACATGTTCAGCTTCTCAGTAGTTGCTGTCATCACCACCAGCCTTTAAAAGTGTTTCATTTTCATCAAAAACACAGTATTTTTCATTAAAAGTGCTGCAACCTGCAAGTTGCTGGGGGTGCTGAAAATCTGTGCAAAATCTTATGTCTCGACAGTGCTAACGTTTGAGGGAACAGAGATTCAGAGAATTAAAAACAGAGAAACTTTTACCCGAGCTATGTTGCACCTCTGACAAAATATAACCTTCACCAAAAGGTCGAGGCCGCTACGAGATGAAGGCAGTGGTCGTTTAAAAAACTGCGTTAATTTCAGTTTGAGGCAGAGCTGTAACTTAGCTAGCAAACCAGCTGTCTTAGCTGTTAGCATGTTCCCCTTTAACCTTCTTTATTAGCTGTTAGCTCACAAGCTACAGTAGTTTTCCAAATTAGTATCGTGTGATTTTACTGTCAGAACAAATGCAGGCTAGTTAGCATTCCAGCTAGCTTGGCCATTATGTCTGACGAGCACTCACCATTTATCCTGGCTTCCAGCATGTTAGCTGTTAGCCCAACAGCTAAGCTACATTACATTTAGCAGACACTTTTGTCCAAAGCGACTTACAATACAGTACATTTGACACAAAGAAGAATCGTCCCACAATAAGTGCTGCTTAGTTAGCGATCCAGCTAGCTAGTGACCAGGGTTTCACGCTCCACCCCGGCTAACTCCGTTGACCTCCAATCAGAATTTTCCGGCTCAGACAGAGCTGACGACGAGAGGTAAACCCAAACGCCGTCTCTTCAGAAACCTCTGGTGTGCCGCGTGTTTTTGTCCGTTTTTCCTGCAGGTTGATTCAGGTTGACTGCTTCAGTCGATCAGGGATCGTAGCGCCACAACCAGACCGAACCCCACAGCTAGTCGTGTCCATGCGGGCCGGGTGACGGCGCCGCCTGACTGCAGCTGTACCGTGTGGTTACAGGAAGTGGTGGGGTTAGCCGAGGTGGGGTTAGCCGAGGTGAGGTTAGTCGAGGTGAGGTTAGTCGAGTTGCTGCCCGCGGCGAGCTGTCGTAACTGGAAGTCGTGTCTCATGGCGGAGTAGTTATCAGGACCATACGGGACGTTAAGTGTCTCCGTCAGAACCTCGTGACCCGGGTACGTCACCTGTCAATCACAGAGATTAGAAACTCAGGATTAGCTCACCAGGATCTGTCTGTTTGTCTACTTGAGTTAATCACAGCTGACGTGAAACCTCCACAAAACTCTATTAGCATGCTACGCTAAATTTACAACGCTAACAGTTCCGCCACTAGAGGGCGCTGTGTCGCTGCGTCGCCATGACAACTCACCGTGAAGCTGTAGTTTCCCGGCAGCAGCAGTCTGTAATATTCTCCATGCTTGTCGGTTCTGAAGGGACACATGTTACTGCGACCTTTGACCTCCACCACTGCGTTCTGCACCGGAGCTCCAGAGCCATCGAGCACCTGACCTTTGACCCCTGAACACAAACACACACACACAGACAGACAGACAGACAGGCAGTGTCAGGTGATTATTAAGTACTGATCCTGGTTCAGTTAGACACTGGAGGAGAGACACAGCCTACAGGTGACCACGGAGACAGGTAGACAGACAGAACCAACACACAGACAGACAGACAGGTAAAGAAACAGAACAGACAGACGGGTACAGAGACAGAAAGACAGACAGGTAAAAAAACATATAGACAGACAGACAGGTAAAAAAGCAGACAGACAGTTAAGGCAACAGACAAACAGATCAACAGACAGGTCAACAGACAGGTAAAGAGACAGACAGACAGGTATAGAGACAGACAGACAGACAGATATAGAGACAGACAGGCAGTGTCAGGTGATTATTAAGTATTGATCCTGGTTCAGTTAGACACTGGAGGAGAGACACAGCCTACAGGTGACCACGGAGACAGGTAGACAGACAGAACCAACACACAGACAGGTAAAAAAGCAGACAGACAGGTAAGGCAACAGACAAACAGGTCAACAGACAGGGAGACAGACAGGTAAAGAGACAGACAGACAGGTAAGGACCAGACAGACAGACAGGTAAAGAAACAGAGACAGGTAAGGACCAGACAGACAGACAAACAGGTCATACAGACAGAGCAGACAGACAGGTCAACAGAGAGACAGACAGACAGGTAAAGAGACAGACAGACAGGTAGAGAGACAGACAGACAGGTAGAGAGACACAAAGACAGGTAAGGACCAGACAGACAGACAGACAGGTTACAGACAGACAGACAGACAGGTCAACAGACAGACAGACAGGTAAAGAGACAGACAGACAGGTAAAGAGACAGACAGACAGGTAAAGAAACAGACAGACAGGTAAGGACCAGACAGACAGGTCAACAGACAGAGAGACAGACAGGTAAAGAGACAGACAGACAGACAGACAGACAGGTAAAGAAACAGACAGACAGGTAAGGACCAGACAGACAGACAGACAGACAGTTAAGGCAACAGACAAACAGGTCAACAGACAGGGAGACAGACAGGTAAAGAGACAGACAGACAGACAGACAGACAGACAGACAGACAGACAGACAGGTAAAGAGACAGACAGACAGGTAAAGAGACAGACAGACAGGTAAAGAGACAGACAGGTAAAGAGACAGACAGACAGGTAAAGAGACAGACAGACAGACAGACAGACAGGTAAAGAGACAGACAGACAGGTAAAGAAACAGACAGACAGGTAAGGACCAGACAGACAGACAGGTAAAGAGACAGACAGACAGGTAAAGAGACAGACAGACAGACAGACAGACAGACAGACAGACAGGTAAAGAGACAGACAGACAGGTAAAGAGACAGACAGACAGGTATAGAGACAGACAGACAGACAGACAGGTAAAGAGACAGACAGACAGGTATAGAGACAGACAGACAGACAGACAGACAGACAGGTAAAGAGACAGACAGACAGGTAAAGAAACAGACAGACAGGTAAACAGACAGACAGACAGACAGACAGTTAAGGCAACAGACAAAAAGGTCAACAGACAGACAGGTAAAGAAACAGACAGACAGGTAGAGAGACTGACAGACAGACAGACAGACAGACAGGTAGAGAGACAGACAGACAGACAGACAGACAGACAGACAGACAGGTAAGGCAACAGACAGACAGACAGACAGACAGACAGACAGACAGACAGGTAGAGAGACAGACAGACAGACAGACAGACAGACAGACAGACAGACAGACAGGTAAGGCAACAGACAGACAGACAGACAGACAGACAGACAGACAGACAGGTAGAGAGACAGACAGACAGACAGACAGACAGGTAAGGCAACAGACAGACAGGTAGAGAGACAGACAGACAGACAGACAGACAGGTAAGGCAACAGACAGACAGGTAGACAACAGACAGACAGACAGACAGACAGACAGGTACTGACCCAGGTGGACCTGTTGGATGAAGTCCAGCAGAGACTTCCTGTTCTCCGTCCACATGGCAGGAAGTTGATCGACTGGAGGAAACTTGCAGCAGGAAACCTCCAGAGTCAACTCCAAACACTGAGCCCACACGTAGTTATAGTCCTGCATCCCACCTGCACACACACACACACACACACACACACACACACACACACACACACACACACACACACACACACACACACACACACACACACACACACACACACACACACACACATGCTATTAAAAGAATTTACTGAAGCATCATCAGGTTATTTGATATAAAAACACGGCTCCGTCCCTCCGTCTGTAGCCGTCAGTCAGCTGATCGTGTTGCAGCGATCGAGTTTCTGCAGCAGGAAACCAGAGAAGGCAGATCACTGATGTCTCTGTCCTCAGTATCTGTCTCATCTGGAGTCTCTCTACAGATTCACACAGAAGCAGTTTGTCCTTCTCGTGCTACAGTAGAGAGTTTATTCAGAATTCAGACTGGCTTTAAGTTTCACCGTCTGCAGACTGTTATCATGCAAATCCACAGTTTTCTTGTTGAAACTGAACCTGACGCCTCCAGTGTGCACAGAGCAGCAGCCACCAGCCTGAGGAGGTAGAAACAAGCGCCGAGCACAGAGGAAAGTCCTGACGGGGTGTAAAGACACGGACACAAGACACAGACAGGTATACAGACAGACAGACAGACAGCCAGACAGACAGACAGACAGACAGACAGACAGGTAAAGAAACAGAAAGACAGGTAAGGACCAGACAGACAGACAGACAGACAGACAGACAGGCAGACAGTTAAGGCAACAGACAGAGAGACAGACAGACAGGTAAAGAGACAGACAGATAGACAGGTAAAGAAACACAAAGACAGGTAAGGACCAGACAGACAGACAGACAGGTCAACAGACAGAGAGACAGACAGGTATAGAGACAGACAGACAGGTAAAGAAACAGAAAGACAGGTAAAGAGACAGACATACAGACACACAGACAGACAGACAGACAGACAGACAGACAGACAGGTAAAGAAACAGAAAGACAGGTAAGGACCAGACAGACAGACAGACAGTTAAGGCAACAGACAAATAGGTCAACAGACAGACAGACAGACAGACAGGTAAAGAGACAGACAGACAGGTCAAGAAACAGACAGACAGGTATAGAGACAGACAGACAGACAGACAGACAGACAGACAGACAGTTAAGGCAACAGACAAACAGGTCAACAGACAGAGAGACAGACAGGTAAAGAGACAGACAGGTCAAGAAACAGACAGACAGACAGACAGACAGACAGACAGACAGTTAAGGCAACAGACAAACAGGTGCTACACCTTCAGGACAATTCAGGAGTCAGATCTCAACCCTCTTAATCTCTACAACTTACATTTAAATTATTCAGTTATCTGTCTAACAACAGTGTTTAATGGCTCTTTACTTTTCTCTGTGAAACTCTGTGGGACTGTGATGAAGGTTGAATTAAAACTGGAGTTACTGCCTCTGCTGTTCGTTGAATAACGGCCAGAACATTAATTACAGAGCACGATGACATCACAGCGAAGTTGACCTTTTGATTAACCGGGCCGCGGTGACGTCTCGTGGCTGTGGCCGACCCGTAACAACCCCCCGTCTCCCCCTAAAAGTGATACTGAATCGACGGAATCAATTTCATGTCTGTGCAGTAAAACCTGAGAGAAAGACGTTTCTAAAAGTCAGTGTGTTGTTTCTCTCGTCCTGTTTGTTCTTTAAAACATCTGTTTACTGTTTCATCCTGTTTTAGCGTGTAGCTGAATCAGCAGAGCCACTTTGTTAGCGGTGATTCCTCGATAGTACTGCAGGTCGTTGGTTTAAGGCCTCGTCCACACGTACAGAAATGATTTCCCCCCCCCCGTCTTCCTTTTCATCGTTTCAAGAATATTTGCGTCCACATGGATCCACTGTAAACGACTCAGTTCATATTTCAGGCCTGTAGGTGGCGCTTGAAATTCACCAAAAGCACAGGAGAAGAGACGGAGCATGTGCATAAAGCTTTAGTGTTGTATACAAACAGACAGCTGAAGGAGAAACCGAACACAACAAGAAGAAGATGAAAATGGCTCGTCGGTGGTCTATAATCCTTTTTTGCTCCGCGTCGTGGCAGAGGAGCAGAATATTTTGCTCCAGTAACCCTGATAGGCTCAATATCGTCTGCAGCACCAACACAAGCATGTAGTCCGCCATTGTTGTTGTTGTTGTTATGAGACGTCGCCAGGTTCAGAGGTCGAGGGGCGAAGTATGCAGATTCGCCGTCCAAACGAGAACGCAAGGGCGGCGTTTTCAAATTTCTCCACCCTGAGACCACATTTCAAAAAAGTGCGTTTACAGGATCCGATCGGCCAAAACGATGCAAAACACGTGCGTTTACACAAAACAGCGTTTCCATGTGGACGGGGCCTCAGACAAACCTTCAGGCAAGTAGCACAGCTGGGTGCCGAGTCCAGCTGAGTCCAGCTGAGTCCAGCTGAGTCCAGCTGAGCAGAGCCGGGCCGGCAGATGTGACGGAAAAACCGACAAGTGACCTTTGACCACCACGTGTTCTGCAGTTGAGTCTGAGTGGACATCAGATGTAATGAAGCTCACGCTGTTCCTGAGATTTGCTTCACAAGAACAGAACAGATAACCCAAAAACGTGACGCCTCCGGCTGCAGCAGAGCGTAAAAATATCAGGAGGACTTCAGTTTCTATTCTCGCACAGCATAAATCAGTTCAAGCTCTTTACATGACCCACATCTGTTTACTGTCAGACTGTCAAGGATTTCAAGGAGCTGAGAGAAAAACCTGCGAGCATCTTTACAGATTTATCGAGAATAAAATGTTCTACGTCTGCGAGTTGTGTCTTCTAAACGTAAGCTGACCTCCTCCTACTGACATACACACACACACACACACACACACACACACGGGTGAGTCTGACATCTCTCGAACATGATCTGCAGCGCCGTGTTTGTTTTCACTCCCTCCAACCCGCCGTGCTGTGAAAGACTACAAGCTGACCTCCATCTGGGTTTGACGTGTCCTCTGAGACGTCTCTCCATCACAGAAACCATCGAGAAAAAGACGTCGATATAAGTTCAGCCAATAATTCAAAAGTTGTCAGATGTGTCACTGTCCATGTTTGTGTTTGAGGACATTCTGGGTGTTTCTGGCCCCTTTTAGATAGAAAAGGTGGCACATGTGCAGCAAGGTAAAGGCTGCAATGTGCCTCCTTGTCTGTCTAAAAGGGAGGTGTAATATTCCTCCTTTTCCAAACAGCCTCCACTTTTCCTCCTCTGGTAGGCGTCAACATGTGACGTGACGTGAAGCAGGAAGTTGGGCGTGAAGAGAAGCAGGGCAGTTTCTGCTTTTCTCCCAAAATCCTCTTCCCGTTTAACATTGGGGCTTATGGGGCAGTTGCTGGAGTTTGTGTCGGTTAGACGCAGATAATTCAAAAACCGTACATCCTCCCGATAAAGTGGACACGTTGCCAGACAGAAGACAAGTGTGGCTACGTTCTTGGAAAATATCACTATTGTAGTGTGAAATCTGTGGCTAGGATCGTCGTCTAAAGAAACATTTTCGGAGAGTTTTTTTCAGGCTCCCCCACTCTGCCAGTTGGTGCTGCACGAACATTCCGCAATACACACTCATTGAAAATCCTGAGTTTTTCTGAATTTTTTCGAGATCACTCACGATCAATTAAGGGTCACCGTTCAAAAACTAAACATCGTAGAAAGAAAGTTCAAATACAACTCAAATAGATAAGACTTGTGCCTACATTTTAAAGTTTGAATGGTGTCTCTAGGTCAAAGTCTGCCAGAGCAGGAGATGTTTGAAAAACGTCGATGATTTTGCGACTTTTTTGACCGCGTCCCATTCATTCCTTATGGGACGATTTTTCGCAGTTTTTCTTCAAAATAAGAGCTTTACATTGCACCCCATCGGAGTTTAGAACTGGGTTCTTAGCGGGGGGCTTTTAATTTGAAAGCAGCGACCGCTATTAGCTCGCCGCTACAACAACAAGCGGACAACCAAGACAGCTACAGAGAGCGAGGAGACGCTAGCATCTCCCGGATCTCAGCGGCTTTCCAGCTGCTCATCTTGGTGGATGAAGTGACGAACTGACAGCTGTGATCAGCTGTTTCCTGGTTTTAAAACTCCCGGCTGTGGGTGCGCAGCAGTGCACGTCATCCACACCTCCGCCCATCTCAGCATCTGCCACCACATTGCCGCCTCGGATTTACAGCAATGGAGGCGCAAATAAGTGTAACGTTACCCTCCGAGGGGCAAAACTGGTGGAACAAAACAGACCACCAATTTGCCGCCTTCTGTCTAAATCCGCAGAGCGAGCCGCCAAAAGGACGGCAGATTGGTGGCTTACTGCCCAGAATAAAAACGGCTTCTGATTCAGTATTTCAAGTAAAATCTAAAGAAACAGATCTATTTCAGTGCTTTGCCTCAGATCAACTCGCAGCACATCGTACAAACGTATCCGTCTCGTTTTATCGAATGATTCCCGGTGAGAACACGACCTCGCTCGGCGTGCTGACCTGACAGAGGGTACCACTGGTATCCGTTGGTGATGCCGTCCACAAACGGCCTGCTGTCGGCGCAGACGTTCCCTCGGTGCATGGTGCCGTGGCTGTGCGAGTACACCTTCGCCAGGTGGATGAACACGTCGTCATCGGGGCTGATGCTGGCCCCGCCCACCTGCTCGATGCCTGGAAAAACAGGTGAGTCGTGTTGAGTGCATTTTTGTTTATGCTTATTAATATGCAAATTATCAACGCTGCATCAGCGTCTGCACAGGATGAATAACACGCGACACGCCTCTGACACAGTGTTCGTCTTGTTGTGGTTCACTTTATTCAAAAACACACCTGTGCAGACATTTGGATAAAGTCTGACGTCGATCTTTTCTATTTTATCTCTCTGTCTTTTACGTTTCTTGTATCATTGCTCTTGAATTCCCTGTTTTTAATGCATTTCATTTAGTCTACATCGCACCCACAGTGTATTTTATGCTATTGGAGTTTAGAAATAAAGTCTCCACTGCCGTCGTGTGTGTGACACGGCAGGAAAATGTGTTGTGAAATCGCGGGAAATCCAGTTTGGTCCCTCAGGACCTGGAAATGTGAAGACAGGGTCGGATTAATGAGACATCTGGATGAGATGACTCCACAAATCCACCTAAATCCAGAAGATGGACTCAAATAAAGGAGCTTCTTTTGGTTTAAAGTCATCCAGAAGACTGTGTTGTGTTCTTAAAGTCACGACGGAGGGACTGTGGGTGGGCAAGTCGCTCAGCTGAACTTGTGTATTTATCTGACGCTCCTCAACAATGTCATGGGATTGAGCCTAAGAGCCTGTTTCCTGTTTCTCTGCACTTTCATATCAAGGGAAGCCAGCACATCATTACTGGATTGTTGTGGACCACCTAGTTCTGTCTTTATCACGGAGCTATCTGAGTCTAATTGTTGTTTAACCTCGAGCTTCGTTTTGTCTCCTCGCTCAGCCGAGGACTAAACCTACAAACACGTCACGCTGCAGATACGTTTCTGTGCGAGTGTTTACCTCCCTTGCTGTTGTCGTACGGATAACTGGCCACCAGCGCTCCTCCGTGAAGGTTCGCAGAGAGAACGAAGCTCTCCGTCCTCAACCAGCCGATCACAGCTCGGACCTGAAACGCATCACACAGCAAGTCAAACACTTCAGACACACAAAGCTGCCGATAAACATGTTGATCTCCCGAAAAGTCCTGAAAACGTCAAGGCTGAAACTCTTTTGGTTCCAGAGTTATGATTTCTAGTTTCACTCCTGTTTTTTTGCCTTATTCTAACGCCGTTTTTCCACCGACAGTACCAGCTCGCCTCGCCTCGACTTAGCTCGCCTTTTTTGCGTTCCCATTACTGAAATCTGGTACCTGGTACCTGCTAAAGTGGTGCTTTTTTAGTATCACCTCCGTATAAGTTCCAACCGAGCTGAGCTGATACTTCTGTGTGACGTAAGCTGGCAGCCGGCCACTGATTGGACAGAGAGCGACGCCACTTGACGACTCGTGACGAGCGCGACGTCCGAGCCTGACGCCCGCTACCTTTAAAAACTAGCATCTGCGTTCAGTCAACGTAGCGATTACATGGAAGGAACAACGCGCAGGAACACGGCGTGGACCGTGGCAGAGGTGGAGACGCTCCTGAGTGTTGTCGCTGAAGACGCATCCAGAACGAGCTCGATGGTGCGACAAGAAATGAAAAGGTGGACGTGTTTTGCGTAGCCCACAGCTAGCCCTGTTTATGTGTCGCGTGGATAAGTACGTCACTGATGACGACCCGCCCACGTTGATGACGACCCGCCCACGTCTGATGACGACCCGCCCACGTTGAAGAAGACCCGCCCACGTCTGATGACGACCCGCCCACGTCTGATGACGACCCGCCCACATTGAAGACGACCGCCCACGTTGAAGACGACCCGCCCACGTCTGATGACGACCCGCCCACGTTGAAGACGACCCGCCCACGTTGAAGACGACACGCCCACGTTGATGACGACCCGCCCACGTCTGAAGACGACCCGTCCACGTTGAAGACGACCCGTCCACGTTGAAGAGATACTAATTCTAGATGGAAACGCGTGTCTGAAACCAAACCAAGTAGAGCCACGCTGAGCCGAGGCGAGCTGGTACTGTCGGTGGAAAAACGGCATATGTCATTTTTGGTGATTTTTGGACTGTTTTGTGTTTTCTTTTTGGCGTCACGTCCCCTTTCTGCATGACATTTGGTGTGTAAACACGGCACAAGATTCGATATTAGTCCTGAAAGTTTCGAGTGTCTCGTTCTTTTGGCTCCAGAGTTATAATGTCGAGTTTATCCCCTGTTTTAGTCGCTGTACCCGGCACTGTAACTAACATAACGTCAGCTAAAAAGGTTTTTTCCGCAAGAAATGTGGTGATGATTCAAGCCTCTAACTCTTTTGGTTTTCAGAGTTATGATGTACTTCCTGACTTCCTGTCAACTTCAAGCCCGTTGGGTCTGACTCAGACTGTAAATCTTTAAAAACAGTCTTAAAACACGCAATCAGGAGAAAAATAGTGCATTTCATAGTTTCTGGACTAAGATGGCACGGCCCAGAGAAACTAGAGAGTATCACTGGTGCTGGTTCTGGTCTCATCTGACCCAAACGACAGATTGAAATGAGGTGATGACGAACCTCCGCCTCCCGCTTCTCCTCGTCCACCTGCTGCTGCCGTTTGAGACCAGCGAAGGCGTCGGGGAAGTTCCTGTTCAGGTCGATGCCGTTGTCATTAAACCTGAAACAGACGGGAGACGACGAGTTAACAACAAGAACAACAGGGACCGTTTTCTGTTCTTAGAACCCAACTGAGATGATCGACATCAAACACGTTCTTCTCTTTTTAGCGTTGACATGATCAGTAATCAGACATTATTTCAGTCATCCGTCAAACAAACAAGACTCGAGAGTCTAAAGCAGGAGAGCAACACGCAGTGACATCATCCAGTCATCGAGTTTGGTGTGTTTTAATGTCGCCATCTCGGGTTTTTGGTTCCAGAATTGCCCAATAATTTGAAGAGAGGTCGGAGCCAGACGGGATGTTCTGATTGGATCCAGACTGAAACCTGCTTCATCGTCTGTTTGTCTCTAAATGGGGCCAGAATGTAGAAAATGAACATCTGCTGTACTGAAGAAGACTTGAAGCTGGAGACTGAGACCATCAACTCTTCAGGTAATAAATCAAGTCAGATGAAGGGTTGTTTTTCTCATAGGCTTACGTGCAATCAGATTTATTTTTGCAACCAGTGGAGAGCAATTCTGCAAAAAACACCACTGACTCTAACATGGCTGTTTTTAAAGTTGTTCACACATTGATGCATCAGTATAAATAATCTAATAATCTAATTAAGCAATATTACCCTCGAGGGTGTGCTCAAACGTCATTTGAGCACGACAGTGATGCGGTCAGGACTGAAGCAGCAAGCAGCACTGAAGTGCTCACCCTCGAGGGTAATATTGCGATTATACAACTAATACCAACAAAAATAAAATGTATACTCAAAATATATCCACGTTGACGGACAATTTGCTCTCAAATTTTAAAGTTTTTTGCGAGTGTGCGTCGCGTTTCCATGGAAACACATGGGGTCTGACTAATAACTGAAACAAAACCAGCCCCGTCAGTTACTCTTATGTGTAATGGAACGTAGTTTACCACTACAGCAAGTAGTCCGACCCATAGCAACGACCTAGCAACGGAAAGGATGAGTGAACTCTGAGCTGACGGTAATGTTTTATCGCCGTCTCGGAATTTCCCGACCTAAATCAATACTGCACAGATAAACAGAAAATGCTTATTTTTATCGCCCAAGTTATAACAAAGATGTTGATTTTTTCTTTTATATTTTTTATAAAACAATAGTGTCTCTCACAGCGAAGGGAACAGGCTCGGCCCGCTCGGTAAAACGGGACACTTTATTCTATGAATGTGACTTTGGCAGCTGACAGGTGGTTTGTGATTTATTTTCATGATTAATAAATAACGTTTCTAAATAATAATAATAGTAGTAATAATAATAAAATACTCAGCTCGGACTTGTTTCATTTTTATCTTATTATTATCTAATAATAAAGAACAGAGAAGTTACAGATTTATCACTTTATTTACCACAAATCTTTCCTTTTTTGTCATTTGGTTCTTCTCATCTTCCTCCATCCATTCATCCAAACTGAGACGCCAAATAAATCAAAATTAATAACAAACTGCTCCAGCTCTGACAGTTACCATGTTGCCATGGAGATGGCGGAGTAATCTGAGTAATGAGTCAGGCTGCTGTAATGCTGATTTGAGCACGGTCTAAATGTGTTGTTGACCAATCAGATTGCTCGGTCGGAACTACTTGTTGTATAATATATAACAGTTCACAGGAGACATTTTACTTCAGAAAACCTAATTTTACTTTAGACCTTTACACCGTCTGACTGCTACCTGTCGTCAGGTAAAGGAGCTTCTTCCACCACTGTTCAGTGTAAATCTCTGTTTGAAGCTGAGCTGAAAATAAAGCTGTTAACGACAATAATTACTTGATAGCAGCTTTTGTCTCTTCATCCGCTGGAACATGAGTCACATCAACATGAACTCTTAACTCTGTGTAACGAGGTGAGTTTATTCCTCCGACTCTGACACGAGTGGACGAGGATCAATACAAACAACTTACTTTGATTGATTAAAAAAGATTAAAAAAGTTTATTTCTGCCACAACCTGCTGAAACAATCTCATCTCATCTCAGTGAAACGTTTCCTTATACGGTTCGGAAAGTGGTGACCTCAGACAGGCCACACACACACACACACACACACACACACACACACACACACACACACACACACACGCGTTCTTTGTGAGTCCTCGTAATGAGGGTGTGTGAACAGTACGAGCGTCTCCACAAGTGATTCATGCAACAACACGGACACACGCCTATTTACGGGACATTAGAAGAAGTCAAAACACTTATAATTAGATACTTAGGGGCTTCAACCGTGACTGTGAACTGTGTGTGTGTGTGTGTGTGTGTGTGTGTGTGTGTGATACAGATCTGCAGTGTGTCTCTGGTTTTCCTGCGTATCAGATTGTTTTGGGCGTTGGAGCGTTGCAGAGTTTAGGCTTGTACACAACAATCATGAGTGTGTGTCGTCTCACGTCTTTAAACTCTTGTTTTGACATTTCATCTGACATACACACACACACACACACACACACACACACACACACACACACACACACACACACATCTTAACCCAATATGAAGCAGACATTCGATGGATCTGGCTCGATTTATCTTAACTTGACGTTCTAACCTTGAAAAAGCTCCTTTAAACTGCTGTAATCAATATATTGGATTGAGCTCGATGGATGAAAGTGGCTTCTTGTGTGTGTGTGTGTGTGTGTGTGTGTGTGTGTGTGTGTGTGTGTGTGTACCTGCCAACGCTGTACTGGCAGTCTGTGTTCGACGAAGCGAAGCCGTCCGGGTTCATCGTCGGCAGGATGTGGATGCGGGTGCTGTTGAGCAACAGCCGTGACCAAGTTTCGTTCCGACGGTAACCGCCCACCAGGTCGTCGATGAGCTTTAGCAACAGCACCCGGCCAAGAGCCTGCACACACACACACACACACACACACACACACACGAACACACACACAGTTGTACGTAAGTTAAAATTGACCATAAGTATAAATTCAAGCAGATAAATGTGATAAAATCTGAAAAAGAGCAGCAGAAAAAACTCTTCTTGGGTTAATTTGGCTAAAATTTGAATGGAGTCTGGTGCGTCAGGATGAAAACAAAAACTTCCTCTTCTCACTTCTGCTGACTTTCACACTTGAACTCATTCATCCATGACTCAGTGAGCCCTGCGTGTTCCCTCCTGATGGAAAGTGACGTCGTGAGTCAGCGAGGAGTCGAAACGCAATCCAGAGACGAGTCGGAGGCTGTTTTTTATCCGCGACGGCCGGATGATTGGAGGGCAGGGAGGGAAGGTTGTGAATGAATGAGAGCCTCGGGGGGGAGAAAGAGAGAAGGGTGGGAAAGGTGTGTGTGTGCGCACAAAGCCGCTATACACACACACACACACACACTCGTGTCCGGACTAGCTGTGCCTGCAGCCATCATTTTGTTTTCCTCACACTCGTCTAAACTGTCTTCTTCCTTTCTCTCCTCACTGCCGTCACTTACAAGTATTGTGTTTGTACCACAGCCTGACAGATCTTCCTCCACACACACTGCTGCACCGGTGACATGTGCTTTCATTATCGAGTTTACTTTGGCTCAGGACCAAACACAGAGTCACCGGTGCACCAAAGAAAACAGACAACAGTCCCAAACAAACGGTTTCCTCTGAAGTCTTAGTCTGAATATTACAATTAATCTGTGATGTGTGAAAATGTAAAAGAAAGCGGATGTTGTTAAAACGTGAGCGGACGAA
Organism: Lagodon rhomboides; assembly: GCA_039737535.1. Classification (NCBI taxonomy): domain Eukaryota; kingdom Metazoa; phylum Chordata; class Actinopteri; order Spariformes; family Sparidae; genus Lagodon; species Lagodon rhomboides. Next base: position 2,639,931 of record CM077805.1, on the reverse strand, counting down.
GAGTTTAAGATAAATCCACGTTTTAATCACAAAGTGATCTCTGAGCTCTCCTCCCGTCGGATCCGAGCAGAACCTGAAGCGATTCTGGGTGTTTATTCCTCCAGAAGGACTGGACTCTCTCCTCTTCCTTCATCCACTTTCCTCATTATAAAAGTTTTAAAAATTGGACGTAAAAGTGATTCTAGACTCCAAAACTGAACGAGCTGCAGCAGCGAGTGGTGCTGATGTGGTTGGTGACCTGTTTTGGTTATCGATTAATCATTTTAATCATCATTTTTTTATATTTCCAGCTCCTTCAGAGTGAAAATGTTCTGGTTTCGTTCCTCCTCTGTGACGGGACACTGAATAATCTCTGGGTTTTCTCACCACATCTCTCCTGTTAAAGTGTCAGCGATCACACAGCTCCCAGTAGAGACTTCGACCCAGTTTAGAGAACAAGATGAAACCGGTCCGGCGCTGTTTACGTTGTTGTACATTAGCAGATGTAAGCGGAGTGAAGGTGGACCTCACATGGATCAGAGGGTCAAAGCTCGGAGTCAAAGACGACGGCTCGCAGCTGACTTTCCCTTCACCACAGGAAGCTCCGCTCGCTCCCTCTCGCCCACACAAACGCAAACACACAACGTTCCTCCTCGACATCATCGGAGTGAGACTGGGAGCAGCGTCGGGTTCATCTGTTGAAGGGCGGCGGCTGCGTGTCATCACGTCACGCATTTCATTCTGCTGACAAACCAAACAACCAACCAACGGTCAACCTCGTTTTTAGAGAGGTAAAATTATTGTTGTTCAATCAGATGTGTGATTAGACATCAGTCAACACTCGGGTGACGTCCGCAGACACACTCACATGTGCTGATTGTGAGGCCGGACTGCGTTCGTGCCTCTGACTGAGCAGCTGAGCTCATCAGAACATCGATGACGGACGAATCCTTCCCTAATCTGACCTGTTTATCCACGGTGAGTTTGATTCGACGCTGTTTTCTTCCTCTGTTGTAAGTTTGCTTAACGACGGTTAGAGGTGTAATCAATGCGAGCCACTTCCTACACAAACAGCCGAACACGCTGCAAGAGTGTGTGTGGCCAGAAGTATGTGGACACTTAAACATTACACACGAACAATAGATGGAAAACAGCGGCATTAATGTGATCGTTGGGGTTTGGTATCGCTGACAACCACCGACAATTTGTAAGAAAATTTGATTTTTGAGTCTCATTCCAAACTCGTCAGAACCTGACGTTTGGGATGGCGGCCGCTCCGTCCTCCCTGTCTGTACGCCCTGCAGGGAATTGCACCATCAAAGCATTTCCGCTCGTAGGTGCTTGTTTTTGCCCCTGACAGGCTCAGTTTGTCATCCTTACTGTCTGACAACATTATAGAAAGGATCCCTCAACAGATAGACCTTCTTGTTAAAGCTGCCATAAGCTTCTTTTAAGCTAACTTCCTGTCTCCTCTCTACGTCACCACGTGAACTCAGAGCAGCTATATAACGCTGAGTCTAGTAAAGATATGTCACCTAAAGCAGCTTTAAAGGGATATTCCGGTGTAAGTTTAATCCATGGTCTAACACACCTTGACACCGAGTAAGACTCCCCCTCGAGAGGTCAAGTTAGCTGACCGCTAGCTTAGCTAGTTTTAGCAACCTCAGAAAAGACCGCACGATAACAATACACTGCAGCTTATGTCTCCAACTAGAAACCGCCATCAAAAAGCCACAATTAATGGTGAGAACAGCAGCAAACTTCAGCAACAGTACATGTACAGTCCCAGCACACAGTACGAAGCATCAAACATCTGCTAGCTTTGCTGGATTTGTATTAAAAACACAGCTCAACTCACCCTCTCCTCCAGCAGCCTGCCTGTGTGGGGAAGCCCTGACGAGTCGATTACCGAGTGCAGTAGATTTCTGCAGCTCAAGGATGAAAATGTCTGATTATTACTCCATGGTACGTTCAGTTCTTTTCCCTGTCAGCTCTCAGAGAATAATAACGGAGCGTTCCATGGAGTAATAATCAGACATTTTCATCCTTGAGCTGCGGAAATCTACTGCACTCGGTAATCGACTCGTCAGGGCTTCCCCACACAGGCAGGCTGCTGGAGGAGAGGGTGAGTTGTGCTGTGTTTTTAATACAAATCCAGCAAAGCTAGCAGATGTTTGATGCTTCGTACTGTGTGCTGGGACTGTACATGTACTGTTGCTGAAGTTTGCTGCTGTTCTCACCATTAATTGTGGCTTTTTGATGGCGGTTTCTAGTTGGTGACATAAGCTGCAGTGTATTGTTATCGTGCGGTCTTTTCTGAGGTTGCTAAAACTAGCTAAGCTAGCGGTCAGCTAACTTGACCTCTCGAGGGGGAGTCTTACTCGGTGTCAAGGTGTGTTAGACCATGGATTAAACTTACACCGGAATATCCCTTTAAGAGGTACGTTCCTATTCTGTTTAACCAGAAACAGCCACTTGCCAAATCAACCAGACTCCATTTGTAAAAACAGCAATTTTAACGAGGTGAAACACTCTCAGAGTCAAAGACACTTTCTACACGTTCACAGTGGAAATGAGGGTTTTAGATGTGGAAGAGTGAAATCCTGTCTCACACACACACAGCGATATTTTCTGGGAACTGCTCACATGAACACACACACACACACACACACCAGACAATAATCTCTACAGGACACCTTTTCAACTTTTACACAGAGGTTACATTCCTGCTGTTATGGTGTGTGTGTCAGAGAAAGTGTGTGTGTGTGTGTGTGTGTGTGTGTGTGTGTGTGTGTGTGTGTGTGTGTGTGTGAGTGAACCCGGTGAAAAGGCCTTTTGCTGGAAGTTTCCTCCGAGGCCGACACACTCCGCTGCCCCTGTTTGCTGACTGTGTGTGTGACTGTGAGTCCAGGCGTGACTCGTCTATTTAAGGACATTTCCATTGACTTTCACACACACACACACACACACACACGCATGCACAGCAGTGTGGTCAGCAGCGGGCCGTCGCCACGGTAACCAGATGCTGGTCAAAAGGTCGCTCAGAGTTTCCTTTACACAGTTTTTTTAAATGGAGGCTGCTTTTTTAACTTCTTCAGTCCTTCCAGTCTTCTACACACATTATATGACATCAAACTACTATCATAAATAAATTTTTCTGATTTTATCAAACCTTTATTTTATTTACAGTTTTAGTCTCTGAGTGTAGGTACTTCCTGTCACCAGTCTGAAGGGTTTACACTTGAAGACATCACATGATCATGTTGGTGTCAAGTTCAGATCTCTGACACCAAACACAAACTACAGACTCTCCACTCACACGTTAATAAAACCACGTGAGATTGCTGAACAAACTGTCTGTTAGAAACAAATACATGGATTCATTACGGGAAATCTGGATCCAACGTTTGAGGCGGGGCTATAAAAGCTACTCTGTGGCACGTGGAGCCAAAGAAGTTCAACTTTCTGGGTATAAAGTTACTCTGGTTTTACGCTTTGTGCTGCCCACAGAGTGGCAGTCATGTCTAAAGTCATGTAATGATGCGACTCCACAGCGGCTCTACGGCCCGTGGAAAAGCAAACCGGTACTTAGGAGGTCAGCCGGTCGAACCAACTTCGAGACGGCACTCACACGAGCCCAGAACCAGCACCTGGCTCACGTTGACTGAAAGGGGTGTTAAGGCCGGCACACACCGGCTAAAACGTCTGACGTCTGAAGTGTTTGGAGAGTCGGACGAGTTCGGGAGCTGCTCTGTTCGGTGTGTCAGCTGCGTCTGATCCGACTGAACATGTGAAGTCGGCCGTCTGAGGTTGGAAGCCGTCGGATGCTCTGATTGGTTGTTAGCTAGCTGTTCAGTGACCATTCTGATTGGCGGTGTGCCAGCGAATCAGCGCGGCGTGTGGGAGGGGCGGCGGAAGTGACGATGGTAAACAAACCACATAAACAGAGACGGCACAGAGTTACAAACAACACTTCACCGTTCGTTATTTTGGGGATAAACCAATGTATGTTTGGAAGCCATGGCTGTGTGGACCGAGGACTTTGAGGAGCAGCTGGCTGCCCTGGTGGAAGAGAGACCACCGTAATACGACATCACGCAAGTAATGCTGAGCTAACACTGTGTGTGCTTTGTTCTGATAAGCTACGGTCCGCACTCCGTTCTGTCATTTCCTGTTTTTATGTTCTGGGTGACTGGCACGAGACTAGCGCCACCCGATGTTTAGGAGACTATGCATTCCGCAGGCGAGAACGTATACGCTGCTGTGTAGCCGGGGCGGTGTGTTTCAATGCAACTTTTCTGCTGAACGTGTCAGACAGGAGGCGACGGAGTGGTCGGATAAGGCAGTCGTCGGCCTTGGGCGGTGTGTGGGAGCCTTTAGAGTCTGCAGCCATGCTAACGTCGCTATGAAACAGTTTACCATTTAGTTTAACATGTTAGCATGCTAAGACTTGCTGATTAGCGCTATAAGGGTAACTTTAGCATCCTCCCATGATGTCACTGAGTCTAAGTGACGACTGGAGACGACCGTTGGTTCAGTATTGAGCCGGCAGCTGTGAAAGTGGCTGCGATGTAAAAGTAAAGCCGTCAAAGTGCGTCCGCTAAAAGTGTTTGTTTTCGCCGCTGACAGACTCGGATCAGTTATTCTAAGTGTCTGACAGCATCGCAGAAAGATCCTTTTTGTTTAACCAGAAACAGCTGCTCGCTCGATCCACCAGACCTTATTTACAGAAGCAGTAATTTTACCGTCGCTTCATTCAAACTCGACAGAGAAACGAAAACAGAATCGCTCACCAGCTCTGGTTTGGTTAAAAAAATCTCTTAATTACACGTTAGCTGCGAACAAACTCCAGCTCCTCTCCTCCGAGTCTTTAAACCACCGCCGCTTCTCCCAGAACACGACATTAATATAACACTAATCTCTGGAAGTAAACCCGAGGATGAGATCTATTTATCCTGGTCGTGTCGGCGCTGACAGACGAGCGTCTGAACTCCGGTCAATGAAACACTTTTCTCTCGTCGGTTCAGTTTCCTTTAAAACATCCACAGGTGTGTTTTTATAAAGTTGTCGGATATTTGAATGTAGACTCAGCTTACTGTCCATTTTAACACTTAATACAGATCACACACACACACACACACACACACACACACACACACACACACACACACACACACACACACACACACAGTCTGCGGTCTGAATACAACCGTGTGTATGGAGTGTGTTTGAGTCTGAATGGCTTTTGTTGATCTCTTTAGTCTCCTTTTAGTCCTACTTCCTGTCAACTGGGAGGGGTCGTCTCTGTGTGTGTGTGTGTGTGTGTGTGTGTGTGTGTGTGTGTGTGTGTGTGTGTTCACCTCGTTTCCATGCATGTTAGCCACATATTTGAACTCTGGGATGCCAACGGTGTGACGGCGAGGACTGAGACCCAGAGCCAACACCCACAGCTGCTGACCTGAGAGAGAAGCACAGTAAACACAGTTTTCCACTTTTATACAAGTGACATTTTGTGTTTCTGAGTGAATCCGCTGCGGAAAATATTTTACCGAGTGAATATAAACTCTTACAGTGACACTGGAAGGTGGTTTGAGACGGCTCAATCCAGCTCTACGTACTAAACAGACTTTAAAGCTGCACACGTCTTTCAGCTCGGTTTGGTTTTGCAACTTGAAACACGTGTACACCTGTGAAATCCTGCTCAACGGGAAAATAACCGTAATAAGTAAATTGTCCTCAACATTAGGTGACGTTGGTGGCAGTTAAACAGAACCGGTCCACTGACATCTTTAAGGACCGCTGACTCGAAACAACGAGTCGTGTTTGAAAAGATGAATGAAGCTGGAACCAGAAACATAACTAACGGGCGGAACGAATGAATGAACGAGTGATTTTTCTCAATTAAGTTGGAGATAAAAGATTCTTCTTCTTCTTCTTCTTCTTCTTCTTCACTACCAGGAAAGTGTTGTAGTGCTGTAAATAAACTCAAACGGGAGCTAATATTCACCGAGAGGAGTCCACCTGAGTTACACATCAGTGTGGGATTTGTTCCCAACAGCAGACAGACACGCAGAAAACATGGAGTCATTAACAAGGCGATGTTCAGTTCTAACCCTGCGGAAAACATTTTACCGAGACGTTTCTGCAGTGAATATAAACTCTTACAGTGACACTGGAAGGTGGTTTGAGACGGCTCAATCCAGCTCTACGTACTAAACAGACTTTAAAGCTGCACACGTCTTTCAGCTCGGTTTGGTTTTGCAACTTGAAACACGTGTACGCCTGTGAAATCCTGCTCAACGGGAAAATAACCGTAATAAGTATATTGTCCTCAACATTAGGTGACGTTGGTGGCAGTTAAACAGAACCGGTCCACTGACATCTTTAAGGACCGCTGACTCGAAACAACGAGTCGTGTTTGAAAAGATGAATGAAGCTGGAACCAGAAACATAACTAACGGGCGGAACGAATGAATGAACGAGTGATTTTTCTCAATTAAGTTGGAGATAAAAGATTCTTCTTCTTCTTCTTCTTCTTCTTCTTCTTCTTCTTCTTCTTCTTCTTCTTCTTCTTCTTCTTCTTCTTCTTCTGTCACTACCAGGAAAGTGTTGTAGTGCTGTAAATAAACTCAAACGGGAGCTAATATTTACCGAGAGGAGTCCACCTGAGTTACACATCAGTGTGGGATTTGTTCCCAACAGCAGACAGACAGGCAGAAAACATGGAGGCGATGTTCAGTTCTTACAGTCGGTCGTGTAGCAGCGACTCTTAAAACCACTTAAGCACCGAGCAACGTTTTGTTCTCAGATTCTTGTGTTGAAACTCGACCGCACGCTTTAGATTTGAAGACAAACACAACATGTAGCAATACTAATGCTGAGGGTTCAGTGAATCAGCCGGTGGAGTCCAACACCCAGATCATGAATCACTTCAGCAGGTAATCTGTGTGACGTTCTCCAGGTGATGGAGGTTCACAGTCCGACTCTGATGGAGGTTTTCCTACAGCAGCAGAGTTTCTGTTCATCTTCAGTGAGCAAAAGTTTCCAGGTAAACACGACGACCGTAACTGTTTTGACTGACGGGGCTGCAGGTGAATGAATGAAGCGCTGCAAGCTTCGGCAAGTCTCTCTCTCACACACACACACACACACACACACACACACACACACACACACACACACACACACACTCAGAGCAGTAAAACACAGTAAAATGTGGGGGAAAACTGTCGAGCCGCAGACACACACACACTCAAAAAACACAGTTGGAAGCAGGCCAGCTGGCGTCCTAGATTAGCACAGATTAGTGTGTGTGTGTGTGTGTGTGTGTGTGTGTGTGTGTGTGTGTGTGTGTGTGTGTGTGTGTGTGTGTGATTAGCCAGATTAAGACGTCCCAGATTAAATCAACCAGTTCACGGTTGTTCATGGTGCAACAGTGACTGACAGCCAATAGTTCACTGATCCACCAGCTTTGTGCACTTGAATTTCAGAATTTCTTAATATTTGGTATTTTGCACTTTTGCCTGAATGACAACATGCACACGAGCTGGCATGGCCTCCACAAGTTAGTGTAAACCCTGCTGACTCATGTTATCACAGCGTGTTTTGACAGTGATTCAAATAACTTTTTGTACTTGAATTTCTAAATATTTTGGTTTGTCGCCCTTTACCTTAATGACAGAATGCACTCAAACTGGCATGGACTCCACAAGTTAGCGTAAACTCGATGATTTATGTTATCCCAGCATGACTTGACAGTATTCCACAAAGAGCTTTTTGTACTTGATTTTCAGAATACCCCAGTATTTGGTATGTCCTCCTTTTGCCTTAATGGTAGCATGCATTTGAGCTGGCATGGACTCCACAAGTTAGTGTAAACTCGATGACTCATGTTATCACAGCGTGTTTTGACAGTGATTCAAATAACTTTTTGTACTTGAATTTCTAAATATTTTGGTTTGTCCCCCTTTACCTTAATGACAGAATGCACTCAAACTGGCATGGACTCCACAAGTTAGTGTAAACCCTGCTGACTCATGTTATCACAGCGTGTTTTGACAGTGATTCAAACAACTTTTTGTACTTGAATTTCTAAATATTTTGGTTTGTCCCCCTTTACCTTAATGACAGAATGCACTCAAACTGGCATGGACTCCACAAGTTAGTGTAAACTCGATGACTCATGTTATCACAGCATGTTTTGACAGTGATTCAAATAACTTTTTGTACTTGAATTTCTAAATATTTTGGTTTGTCCCCCTTTACCTTAATGACAGAATGCACTCAAACTGGCATGGACTCCACAAGTTAGTGTAAACTCGATGACTCATGTTATCACAGCGTGTTTTGACAGTGATTCAAACAACTTTTTGTACTTGAATTTCTAAATATTTTGGTTTGTCCCCCTTTACCTTAATGACAGAATGCACTCAAACTGGCATGGACTCCACAAGTCAGTGTAAACTCGATGACTCATGTTATCACAGCGTGTTTTGACAGTGATTCAAATAACTTTTTGTACTTGAATTTCTAAATATTTTGGTTTGTCGCCCTTTACCTTAATGACAGAATGCACTCAAACTGGCATGGACTCCACAAGTTAGCGTAAACTCGATGATTTATGTTATCCCAGCATGACTTGACAGTATTCCACAAAGAGCTTTTTGTACTTGATTTTCAGAATACCCCAGTATTTGGTATGTCTTCCCTTTACCTTAATGACAGAATGCACTCAAACTGGCATGGACTCCACAAGTTAGTGTAAACTCGATGACTCATGTTATCACAGCGTGTTTTGACAGTGATTCAAATAACTTTTTGTACTTGAATTGAACTCATGTTATCCCAGCATGACTTGACAATATTCCACAAAGAGCTTTTTGTACTTGAATTTCAGAATATCCCAGTATTTGGTATGTCCTCCTTTTGCCTTAATGGTAGCATGCACGTGAGCTGGCATGGACTCCACAAGTTGGAGTAAAACTTGGTCTTCTTTGGTCTTACACTGTCAAAGCTTTGAGGTGTGTTTGGTTTCTTTACCTCGGACAGACTGGCCGATGCTGTACAGGTGTGCGATGTCCGGGTGGGAGGCGTTGATCTGGCGGAGGTACTCCTCCATCTCACGGTTGCTGTGGTAACGAAACTCCAACGTGGAGGCGAGGGTGAGGAGAAGGAAGGGGAGGAGGAGGAGGGAGAGGAGGAGTGATGACATCACTGCAGTGTGACCTGTGGAAGGAGAGTCAACAGGTTTAACACGACAACAGGGACAGCAGGCAGCGGGAACTCAAATCTAACTATGAAGCGAGGAATCTCTATCCGTCTGTTATTCACACATGTCGAGAACCGTTCATCCAACCTACTTCACACTCGACGGGTTTGTTGACGAGGACCTGAGAAAGTGCGGCGTCAAATTTGGCAACACATGACACTTTCAATAGCAATAAATCTTGAATAAACAGCGAACGCCGCTCTGTGGCTTCGAGGCTCTGCAGCTCACATGTGATCCCTCTCGCGTGATCTCATGGGGAAGTAGATGTAAACAAAAAGGAGGTAGGCGGGATGCAACAACTTTCTGTAGTGACACGTTGCGTTGGAAAGGGAACAAAAGCAGAAGGTGGAACGAATATTGATGAGTGGAGAGACACGGTGAACACAAGTTTCATATTGTTCAGCGAGAACTGGAGGTGAGATTTCACGTTTCTGTCTACAGCGGTATGCTAACGTTGATGGCTGCATTGCTGAACTGCTGCAGCTCACACACAACATTTTATGGCCCAAATATGTAACTGATTAGTAGAAAAAATAATTGGAAAATAAAAAGGATTGTTAGTGACAGTCACCGGATTCACAAAGCATTCTTAAGAAGAAAAAAGTTCTTAAGTAGCACTTTTTCCTTAACTATATTCTTAAGACAAAATTTAAGAAGATTTGATATTCTTGAAGAATTTCTTAGTTTTTTCTCAACTTTCTTCTTAAGTTTGTTCCTAAGAAAGTATTTAAGAACAAATGAGATTCTTGAAGACAAAGTTCTTGAATTCCTTCTCAAGTTTCTTCACAGCTTTAAGAGAAGCCCTCACCATTCTCAAACCAGCTGCAGTGAAAAGGTAAGTCTTGATATGTATTTACTTCAACAACTTTGTATGACATTTTTTTGATTTCTTCAGTATTTGGTAGTCCTAGACAATGTATTTGTAATTTAAGTGGGTCAGAGTAGGTTTTTTTTTAATTTTTATGTAGCCTATTACACTAGAGCTTATTTTGGCAGTTGATATATAGTTGAAATGGACATTTCAGTCTGTGTGACATGTTGATTACACTACAATGTACTCTTAGTAAATCATGGAGGCAGTTATTGATGTGTACTACTTAATTAATCTCTATGAACATATTTTTCTAAGTAGGCCAAGTTACTGAAACCACCCAACAATAATCTTTTTCTGATGATGATCTCATCGATCATCACCTCCAACTCCTGTTTGGAGAAGTTTTTGCTTCTTTTACAGGCGACGTCCTCCATTTTTCACAAATCCAATTTCTCTCAACTGAACCTTGGTTCAGAAACGTGTTCTTAAGATAAAAATCTAAGAACATCCTAAGCGAGAAAACTAAGAAGTTCGTAAGACAATCGACAGTTCTTAAGAAAAAAATGGTGAATAGCGTTTAAGAAGATTCTTAGGAACTTCTTGTTTTTTTTCTTAAGAATCTTCTCAAGTTTTATCTTAAGAACACTTTTGTGAATCCGGGCTGAGTCTGTGAATGTGTGAATCTGGGCCCGGATTCACAGAAGTGTTCTTAAGATAAAACTTAAGAAGATTCTTAAGAAAAAATATAAGAAGTTCCTAAGAATCCTCTTAAACGCTATTCACCATTCTTTTCTTAAGAATTGTCGATTGTCTTACGAACTTCTTAGTTTTCTCACTTAGGATGTTCTTAGATTTTTATCCACTGGAAGTGGTGTTGATCGCCCTGTTTCTCTTTTCAGATCAACTGATAAGCTAGAAAAAGAATGCCTGGCCTAGAGAGCCTATATTGTCTAATTAAGACATGATCAGGGAGTGCTAGTGGAACTACTCTGACCCACTTAAATTACAAATACATTGTCTAGGACTACCAAATACTGAAGAAATCAAAAAAATGTCATACAAAGTTGTTGAAGTGAATACATATCAAGACTTACCTTTTCACTGCAGCTGGTTTGAGAATGGTGAGGGCTTCTCTTAAAGTTGTGAAGAAACTTGAGAAGAAATTCAAGAACTTTGTCTTCAAGAATCTCATTTGTTCTTAAATACTTTCTTAGGAAAAAACTTAGGAAGAAAGTTGAGAAAAAAGTGCTACTTAAGAACTTTTTTCTTCTTAAGAATACTTTTGTGAATCCGGGCTTCGAGTCTGTGAATGTGTGAATCTGGTTCAGTGTGTCTGAAGAGAACAATCAGAAGTGACATGTGAAAAATGAACCTCAAAGCAATTATCTGGCTTTGGAGGAATGCTGAGGAGCGAGATCAGAGAGCTGACGGTTAGAGACCATCAGCTCCGTCTGACGAGCAGCTGAATGTCAAGTCTTTTACTGAGGAATGTAAAGTCAAGTGTAAGTCATAATTCCTGTTGTGTGGCATCTGCAGATCCCTGCAGGGGGGCTGTCAGAGTCACCGAGCGAGAGGACGAGGTAACAAACAGGCGACTGTCAGTGATCAACTCTGCACTGGGTGTAAAAGGTCTGTTTTACATTTCATCTTTCATTCAGTTGATTTGCATTGGTTTTATGTCCTGCTGCTTAGGTTGCCTTACGCTCAACTGTGAGTTCATCTGTGAACCGGTCCGTCTGAACTCAGACCGGTTCACAGATGAACTCTGGCTCACTTCGGTTCACTACTGATCGCTAAGCAAACACTGCGATTACTGTTGTCGGACTGTCATCACAAGACGTCAGACAGCGGGTCAGATATGCTTCTGAGATTAAGTTGAATACAGGTGAAGTGGTGTTGCAGCTGCAGCTGCAGCTGTGCGGATAGAGATTTGTGTGGATCTGTTGGCATTGTGCTCAAGAATTATATGTGTTATGAACTTCATTTATTATTATTTTTATACTAAATTGAGCTCAAGGTTTTCAAAAAAAGTGGTGGGTACAAAATGACTCATGACTGAAAACTGATAGGTGACGTGTCCCCACCGTATTCTCACGCGCCTGCTGCTGATGAATATCTATGTTGAAGTGACTCGGGAAGAAACCGGGTTCACAGAGAAGGTATGTTGTGAAGTTTTACCGTCTGCTGAGTTCTTCCTCAGTCTCACCTTGCAGTGACAGGCGACCACGTGAAACACACCATTACCTCGAGGACAGTTATCTCCGGGGCCGGGTTCACTCTTGACCTTGGAAACAGGTGGTTTTGAGAGAAATTCTGAACTCAAGCTCAGCTCTGAGGAGAGCTGGAACGTAAAAATGCGTCTTCTCCAAAACACAAGCTACATTCTGTGCTCAGTTTCTTTGGGCTAATGCCGATACTGATATTAGGCAGAAAAAAAATCAGAATACTGATATACAGTATCAGCCAATATACTAATATAATATTTTAACAATGATCCCTCAAATGTGGTTATCAAACACTTTTATTTTAGTTTGGTTGAACCTTGGAGAAAGCTAGTAAGTGGAGCTCGAGTAAAGATTTCTTCTGCTACAACTCGTCAAAAAACTATATATACCAAAGATCTGCAAAAATATTTGATATGTGCTAAGCTAAACATGACAGATGGGAACAGCTTTGTCCTGTAAAGGCAAGTTCAATAAACAGCAGGCCTCCATAGAAATCATAAACAATACGCTATAAAAAGAGATGAAGGAACATTTCAACATCAGAGTTCATTCTTGACCTTTGTGCAAAGATTCTTGACTCAAATTCCAACAGCAACAAGACGCTGCTGACAGCTCTGGAGATATCTGGTAACCGGACGCTGAGTCAGAAGAACCATATAGAAAAGATCCATAGACGTATTTAAAAGAATATGACGGAAACAAACTGACTCCTGTCTGGTTTATATTAAGTTCAATACACAAATCATGAACCAAACCTACTGATGTGTGTCAGAATATTCCTTTAAATTAAAATATAGAACAGAAAACATCCTGTCAGATCACTGCTGAGACAACCAGCACACCACAACACTACAGAACATATACAGACACACTCATTAAATTAATTATCATAAAACACATGGAGTGTATTAAAGTGCTGTGCGTTAGCGCGACACACAGCATTTATAGCCTATAGGATCACTACAGGAATGTTCAGAGCTGATCGGTGATCGATTATCAGGCACTGACCGACAGTACCGACGCTCAGAGGTCTTACCTGTCCGCTGCTGACCCGACCAACACCGACCAGCCCCGGCAGAGACACGGGAGTCGGGTTCCTGTAGCGGTGAGACAGTTTGAAGAGGAGTCCGGTCTGTCTGTCTGTCTGTCTGTCGCTTCACTCAATGAATGTTTCTTATTCACCAGCGGGTCTCCCCTCTCTCGCTCCGGGAGGGGCGGAGCTTAGAGGAGAGAAGTGTGTGTGTGTGTTGGGCGGTGACGCGCAGAGTCAACAGGTATGCGAAGGAAACACACAAGATGATTCATTCAGATGAACATGATGACCACAGACACAGAAAATAATGAAATGAATCTGCGTGTTTGACTTGATTCGCGCTCAGGTTCATCTTCTGTGTCAAATTAAAACATGTTATTTAATCTAAAGTGACAGAAACAGACAGTCAGTCACTGTAGATGTGATCGGGAGAATGTTAACGTTAAGCTAACGTTCTTTTCAAAATGTCCGCTACACGTTAGGACACTCAGTGGCGCTAAATAGGCTAACTTTGGACTCAGCCTGATGCTAACAGCAGCATGCTAACATATTCACAGTGATTTAATAAAAACATGATGGACGCTAACGTTCCCATTTTAATCCCTTCATAGTTTATTACTAAATGTGACCATGGAAAGTCGATGTTAAGCTAACGTTAGCTTGTTACTTCTATTTTTAGGCTACCTCTTTTCAAAATGTGGGCTACACGTTTAGAGTCAGGACACTCAATGGCGCTAAATAGGCTAACTTTGGACTCAGCCTGATGCTAACAGCAGCATGCTAACATATTCACATTGATTTAATAAAAACATGATGGACGCTAACGTTCCCATTTTAATCCCTTCATAGTTTATTACTAAATGTGACCATGGAAAGTCGATGTTAAGCTAACGTTAGCTTGTTACTTCTATTTTTAGGCTACCTCTTTTCAAAATGTGGGCTACACGTTCAGAGTCAGGACACTCAATGGCGCTAAATAGCTTATAGCTAATAGCTTGCTTATATATAGTTTTGATTTTTCTGCATATTTTCTAAGACTTTTGATCGGGAGCAGCTGTAAGGCAAGCAAATCACAGACCACTCACTAACTGATTCAGACCACAAGGACCACAGGACAGATCACTGAGGAGCTGGTCCGGGCCGGTATATTTAACGCTTCTAGTGGTAGTGACCACTGTATATATACACAACTATATATAAGCAAGAATAATAAAAACTGAAGCAGCTGAGAATGATGTGTGACAAAACAACAGCGCTGGCACCGACAGTAATGCCTGTGAGTTCACAAAACTAATTGCCCTGTTCTGTTTCATATCTATGTAATTAGACTTACCCACAGTCTATAGACTGTTAAAGGGAAATAGGTAAAGAAAATATGAGGAGGTATAACAGAGGACTTCATCTTCCTTGTTCCTTTAAAATGTACTCAATGCATAAGTATGTCAATTGTAGCCTGCATAAAAGAAAACAGAGGACAACATAGGAACAAATAAACAAGGAAGTGGACACATTGCCAGCTTTAGGAATCTTAAAATAACAGATGTAATTATATTTGTGGGTGGTCAAGTAACAGTAAGCTAAATCCTGTTTGAATGGTAGAACTGTGAAATTAATAGATACATTTATGTCTTTGTTCAACTAAAATTGGAACATACCTCTGGCACCATGACATCAATGATGAAGTCAATGTTTTTTAGGAGGCTGTAATCCAGTGACAGCGTTTCTTTGATCAAATCAATGAGGTCACTCATCTGTCGGACACGGTAAGGGTAAATAAACATTTATTCAGCACAGTGATTGCCAACACAATGAGAAAGGGGAGAAGTGTATTAAATGTCCACTCAGTAACTTACTGACACTTACTTACATAGTGATCAATAACACTGGATAGACAAACTTATGGCTTCACACATTTAGACTATTCTAGTAAACTCAACTGGTCCAAACAACAGAACAGATCACTGAGGAGGTGGTCAGGTCCAGTAATTTCAGTGCCCTTTGTGCCAGGGAGCAGCTGGTCCGTTGGTCTGTGCCTGTAAGAAGCTGGTCTGACCACTGTGCCACTGGTCGCGACCGGTGTCTTTAGCGCCCCTAGTGGTAGTGACCACTGGTCCGTGCGAGAGACCAGCTGTTCCTGACGGAAACGATGGGAAAGGGGAGAAAACACGAAAGCCGTTTCACAGACAGCAAGGACCACAGGACAGATCACTGAGGAGCTGGTCCGGGCCGGTATCTTTAGCGCTTCTAGTGGTAGTGACCACTGGTCCGTGTCAAAGAGCAGCTGGTCGCGACCACACGGATCTGACTGCATCATCAGTAATAATAACAATAATAATCATAATCATTCTGATAGGCTATAGTGTATCTGTGTGGACAAAAGATTATGACATTTATCCAGCCAACAGTGCTGTCAAAACGACAGGAAAAGGGAGAAAACACTAAAGCCGTTTCACAGACAGCAAGGACCACAGGACAGATCACTGATGAGCTGGTTGCGACCACACGGATCTGCATTACAAATAATGTAGAAAAGTATTTTATAGACAAAATATTATGATCTCTGGCATTTATTCATCTAACAGTTCTGCAGCCACGACCAGAAAAGGGAGAAAGTTTATAACATTATAAAGCCGCTTCACAGACCACTCACTAACTGATTCAGACCACTGAGGAGCTGGTCGGGACCAGTGTCCCTAGCGCTCCCTAGTGGCAGTAACCAGTGGTCCGTGCCACAGACCATGGTCCCTGGACAGACCACGTAATCAGCTACAACCCCTGCTGCAACACAGAGTGGTAACGTTACACAAAATAAACTGTGAGCTCTAACAAAACAACACTAAACACCAGCATTACCTATTAGCATTATGAGTGTGAGCATAGCTTTGCAGTCAACTAGCATGGTCAAGTTTAGCGGCTATAATGTTTACTGTGTTAGAATGCTAGCATAATTACCAAGAAAGGAGAAAGAGGTAGTTGTAGGGGTCTTTCAAGGCCTTGTGAGGTTCCTTGAAGAAGCTGCACGGTCCTTGAGGTTGTAGGAGTCCTTAACGAGGTTTTTGAGGAGGTTCTCGGGACCGGGGAGGTTGTACAAGGGACCTTGAAGATGTTTAATGGCTGCTTGATGAGGTTGTAGGAATTCTTGAGGATATTGTAGGAGTCCTTGATGACATTGGAAGGGCCTTAAAGAAGTTGGAGTCCATGGAGAGGATGTAGGGGCCTTGAAGAGGTTGTTTGACTCCTTGATGAGGATGTCAGGGGCCATAGGGATCCATAAAGAGGTTGCATGGTGCCTTAAAAAAGTTGTAGGGGACTTTGAGGAGGCTGTAGGAGGTTATAAGGGGCCTTATGGGTGGGTTCTTGACAAAGGGGTATGGGTCCATTAAGTGGTTGTAGGGATCCTTGATGAAGTTTGTAGGGGACTTTGACGGAGTTTGTTGGAGTCCTGGAGGTAGTTAGGTAATTCTTGAAGGGGTTGTAGATGTTCTAGAGGCCCTTGAGGAGGTTTTGGGGACCAAAGCTGTTGGAAGGGGCCTTGAGAAGGTTGTAGGGTCCTTAAAGATGAGATAGAGGTCTAATAAATAAACTAATAAACATTCCGAGCTAAGCATAGGACCAGTTACACGTTTCTGAATTTTGACAATACTACTTCAGTAATACCACACTGTGGCAGAATAATTTCAAATATCTCTCAAAAGAATTTTCACATTTACCTTGTAATCCCCCTGGACTTACTTCTTACATTACATTGATGGTATTTGTATCATGTTTTAACCTAAGATTTAACCTTTACTTCACATTTTTTATTGTATTACTGTGGAAAACTTATGAATATAATTAAACACATAAACATGAACATTTTGGACTTAAGTTCTTTAAATTTTCCAGTTTAAAGGGTCAGAACTTCTGTAAGGATCCAACATTTGGAGAAAGGGTCTATAGTCCTTCTTTATGTGGGTCTGTAAAGGAGGCAGCAGGTCTCACCATCATTCACAAAACCCATTCAGTGACACCAGGTTGGTTTTCTGGTTGTTTGGCGCCATCTGCTGGCTGCATTACTTCTGTGCGCCTTAATTTCATCATCTGTGGGAGGTTTCCAAACATTAACACCACTGCACAGTAAATCACACAAAGATGTCTGTCATGACAGGTAGGCTACTATTATGATGTATGTAACATGACATAACATGCATAGCTTGAGACCTCAAAGTGAGGTGATCTAGTGTTAGTGAGCAGCACAAGCGACAGACAAACAATATATTAATATGTACTTCTACCACACTGTAGCTCCAAGTACCTATAGCTGAGTAAGTTGTGGTAGTCTTTAAGTACAGCTAACGGATACTTAGAGATGTTTTTTTTTTTTTTAGCTGCCTACAGATATTTTAGTCCTAGAGGAGGTTGTGAAAATCTTTGAGGATGTTTGTGAGGTCCTTAGGTAAGCTTTATGGACCCTCAAGGAGTGGAATGTTTTACGAGATTGCGTGGGTAGTTGAGGCAGTTGTTGTGGCTCTTAACAGTAGTCTTTGAGGGGATTTGGGGAAATTGGACGCGTTGAATGGTTTTAAGGGTCTTTTAAAAAGATTGTAGGAGTGGCTTTGGAGGGGCCATTAAGAAAGCCAAGGGACAAGGGCCTATAGGGGAATTTAGGGGACCTTGGGGAGGCTGTAGTGATCATTGAGATGGTTAAAGGGTTCTTTAATGACATCGTAGGGGTAATAAAAGATGTTGTATGGTCCTAGAGGAGGATTAATGGATCTTTGAAGAGGTTGTAGGGATCCTTAAGGAAATTTTAGGGGTCACGAGAGTTGTTACATGGGTTGTGAAGGTCTTTGAAGATTGTAGGACTCATGCAGGAGGCTATATGGGTCCTTGGAGAGGCTGTAGTAAGTGTCAGGTCTTTAAGCATGTTGCAGGTGTCATTAAAGACTTTGTAGAGGTCCTTAAGGAGATTGTAGGTGTCACTTAAGTTGGAAGGGTATTTTAAAGACTGCAAGACCTCTGCAAGAAGTTGTAGGTTTCCTTGAGGAGGCTGTAGTGGTTACTGAAGGGGTTAAAGTGGTCTTTAAGGAGACTAGAGGTTAATAAAGGGGCTGTAGGCACCTTGATGAAATTGTAGGGATCCTAATCATATTGTAGGGTCCTTGATGAGATTGTAGGGCCACTGGCATCACTGAAGGGGTTGTAAGGGAAGTGAAGATCGTATGACCTCTGTAGGAGGTTGAAGTGGTTCCTTGAGGAGGTCGTATTGGACTTTGAGGAGGTTGTACAGTCATTAAAGAGGTTGGGTCCTTGAGGAGTTTGTAGGGTCACTGGAGTCACTGAAGGGGATGTCAAAGTCTGCGAAGATTGTAGGACCAATGTAGGTTTCAGGGTTCCTTGAGGAGGCTGCACAGGTCTTTGAAGAGGTCAAAGGGATCATTTAAAAGGTTGATATCTCCTTTGTCAAATTCTAGGAGTCATTGAGGAGACTGCAGCAAACTTTGAGAAGGTTGTGGTGGTTCCCAAGGTCCTTGAGGAAATTGCAAGGTCATGGGGATGCTTTAGGAGGTTCCAGGTTTCATTCGTGAGGCGCTAGTTCCAGTTATGAGTCTTTTCAGTAGGGGTTTTTGGTCCCTCAGTGGTGAGATGGTTCTGTAGATGTTTAGAAAAAAAAAACATTTCATCAAAAATCCTCTGGAATTTGTTTTTACTGACTATACAAAGTTAAATCCTTTAGTTTGAAGATCATCTCTTCTGTGAGCCTGAAACTGTGCAGCACATTAACATTGTGTATACTAACTGCCAGAACTGTGCACAGGCTGCATTAGTGAAAACATGCTTAGCCGTGAGAAGGATCAGTAAAACGTAAGATGAGCTGTTAAAGTGGGACATCTCATCCTTCTGTTTCAGTTGAATCAAAGTTGTGATTAACATTCTGACATTTCCTCTGCTCGGTGTCAGGTGTAGTTTTCTGCTTTTTTAGCTTATGCTTGCATTAAAGTGAACCGACAGCACAGAAAGTGTTTCTAATCCTCCATCTTGTACGTTGAGGTAATAATGTCTGAGTAATTGTGGCCAGGGGGGCTGGCTGGCTGACTGACAGCTCATTTAAACAGACACGGTGAAGGAGATGAGATGCGGGATTCAGAAACAGGAAGTTAATGAAGCTGGGGGGATGAGCGACAGGTACAACATCAGGGATAAACTCATCTCTCTTTGTGTAATTGAAACCTCATTTAGTAAAACGCGGTGATGCTGATTCACACATTTTCCCCGTAGAAGAAAAGATCCAATTGACCTGAAAACAAAGAATGAGAGTCTCATTAAACTTTAAATCCACTCAACAGACACAAGTGGAATATATGGAGAGTATCTGTCTCAGTTAGACTTTAAGAGGGTCCAGCGGTCTGGTGGTAAAAAAGCAAACAAACGTTGCTATAAAACAAGGTATTTAATCTCGATACTTTAGAATCGCAACACATCAAAACTGCATCGAAGTATCAGGATATTCTTAAATGAGGAGATTAGCGACCATCCCAACCCAAACAGACAGCTTTACTTGTTGCTAAAAGTAACTGCCTACTGCTGGTACTTGTAATGTTAGCTAGTTACCTCAGTTAGTCGTGCAGTTATCGGCCCTATTATCTCGTTCCAGCCTTAATCGATGGCTTTACTTGTTAGAAAAGTAATTGCTAACTGCTGCTCCCTTTAATGTTAGCTACCACTGGCTAGTTAGCTCAGTTATCTGTCCTATTATCTCTCCCAGTATCGTAATGTATCGTCCAGTCCCAGCCCAGAAAGATTGTTGTAGTTTGAACTAAAAGTAACGGCTAACTGCTGGTACCTGAAATGTTAGCTACCATTAGCTAGTTAGCTCAGTCAGCCATGCAATTATTGGCCCTATTATCTATCCCAGTATCTTGTTGTATCATCCTGTCCCAGCCCTTAGTAGAAACTGCATCTGAAAGTTTTCAACAGGCTGGATGGATTATGTTAATGAGTCAGAGGCCAGGTGCATGATGGGTATGGAGATGAGTGTGTTGGGGCTGGTTGGTTAGGATATGAGGCAGATTATGGAAATATGAGGGTCTGGATTTCAGATTTCCTCCAAAGCTCCCAAGACTTAGAGAGTCTTATCTCAAACAGATTAGCTTTCTGTGGAGGTCTGTCTCTCTGTCAACCTGTCTGTCTGTTATCTGTCTGTCTCTCAACTCAGCCTCGCCAGAGCAAAATCAAAACCTCTCTGCACAACAGAAACATGACTCACCAATAACACTGCAAAAAGTGATCGTCCGTCAGCCTTTAGGTGGCTAATGACATTTTTGTTTCTGACGTATTTTACAGAACATTAATTTCAAGCGGAAATAAACAAAAATAGAAGAGACAACAAGATGACAAAGTGCTGGTTGATAGGTGATAACTGATGGTTGTCAGGTGATGGCCCGGTGTTGGAGAAACACTGAGGACACCTAGTGGACAGGTGAGGAACAGCAGCAACAATTTTGTCTTTGGTATCTTCCTCAGTACCATTTTATCTTACTTTATACTATTTTCATTTTACTATTTTAATCTTGTATTCTGTACTATACAGCTCAGGCAGATGCTTAGCTGTTTTCGTTGTTTTGACAAGAAAGACCTGAATCTTAAATCTTTAACCTCAGCATGTTAGCATGACATTTACTCAAGTACTCTACTTAAGCACAACTTTTGACAAACTTGTTGCTATGTAAACGGGGCAGAATGTAAGAACTGCCTACCTCTGAAATTCATACTGCAAACAAATAGAGTAACTAACTGAAACTGCTGTCAACAAGTAAGCTCAGTTAGCCATGCGGCTAGAAGTCCAGACTGGGAGCTCAGAGTGGTATTCAGAAAAAGGAAGCGCCATGGTTAGCTGGTTAGCATGCTAACTTCATCAGATATCAGTCCAACACAGAACACAGACTTCTTTAATATAATGTCAAAACTCTTATTTCTTCAAATTACGGTGATAATTTTAGAAAATTCTTACATATTGTACCTTTAATACCTCTGCTCCATTACATCTTTAAGGGAAACTATATACTTTTTACTCCACTACATTTATTTGACAGCAATAGATACTAGTTGGTTTTTACCTAAATAAACATATGGAATGCTTACAGGTAAGATGCATTACATTACAAATCTACCTAATAGTCAGGTAGAGTAAGAAGGACCCAAACATCATACTTGAGTAAAAGTAGAGATATCCTGTTAAAATATTACTTTCTGGTTTTAATGCGCTGGGTCTGTTTTTCTTTCGGTTATTTTGTAAAACCATCAGCCAACAGCAGAGCTGATGCAGAAGATTATGAGCTGTAGTTTCCCCAGTAAACACAACGACCTCTTCAGCTGCAGTGTCTCTGGGCATCTTTCGCGGTAGAGTTGTTTAACTATCCAAAAGTCATAATTTAGTAAAAGTAAAGATATTGTGTTAAAGTAGTACTTGAAAGTTATCCATATAAAGAGTACTTGAGTTAAAGCCTTAAAGTATCTGATAAAAATCTCATCATTATTCATCACCTCTAAAAAATGTATGTATGTTCTTTTAAAAAAAAAAAAGAAATGCTCTTCACATTTTCCCAAAAACAAAAAAGTGACGTCTTCAAAATGCTTCTTTTGTTCAACCATCCATCCATCCATCGTCATCCGCTTTGTCCGGGGTCGGGTCGCGGGGGCAGCAGCTTCAGCAGCGAGCCCCAGACTTCCTTTTCCCCAGCCACATCAGCTAACCCTGACTGGGGGATCCCCAGGCACTCCCAGGCCAGAGAAGAGATGTAATCCCTCCACCTGGTCCTGGGTCTACCTCTAGGTCTCCTCCCAGTTGGACGTGTCAGGAACACCTCCCTAGGAAGGCGCCCTGGTGGCATCCTCATCAGATGCCCGGACCACCTCAACTGGCTCCTTTCCACGCAAAGGAGCAGTGACTCTACTCCGAGTCCCTCCCGGATGGCTGAGCTTCTCACCCTATCTCTAAGTGAGACCCCAGCCACCCTGCGGAGAAAACCCATTTCATATCCGTATCCGCGATCTCATTCTTTCGGTCATGACCCATCGCTCATGGCCATAGGTGAGGGTAGGGAGGAAGATTGACCGGTAGATCGAGAGCCTTGCCTTCTGGCTCAGCTCCCTTTTCGTCACAACCGTGCGGTGAAGCGTATACAACACCGCACCCGCTGCTTCGACTCTCCGGTCAATCTTCCACCCCATCGTCCCCTCACTCGTGAACAAAACCCCGAGATACTTAAACTCCTTCACTTGGGGCAAGGACTCATTCCCCACCCTGAGTAGGGAATCCACCGGTTTCCTACTGAGAACCATGGCCTCCGATTTAGAGGTGCTGATCCTCATCCCTGCCGCTTCACACTCAGCTGCGAAACGATCCAGTGTGCGCTGTAGATCTAAGGCCGATGATGCCATCAAGACCACGTCATCCGCAAAAAGCAGTGATGCGATCTCCAGGCCACGGACCTGTAACCCCCCCACACCATGACTGCGCCTCGAAATCCTGTCCATGTATATCACAAACAGGATTGGAGACAAGGCACAGCCCTGGCGGAGGCCAACACCCACTTGGAACCGGTCCGACTTACTACCGAGTATACGCACGCAGCTCTCGCTTTGAGAATATAGGGATTGGATGGCCCTGAGAAGGGACCCCCTCACCCCACACTCCCGCAGCACCTCCCACAGAACATCCCTTGGGACCCGGTCATACGCCTTCTCCAGATCCACAAAGCACATGTGGACTGGGAGATTGTACTCCCAGGCCCCCTCCAGGATCCCTGCAAGAGTAAAGAGCTGGTCCGTTGTTCCACGACCAGGACGGAATCCGCATTGTTCCTCTTCAATCTGAGGTTCGACAATCAGCCGGACCCTCTTTTCCAGCACCTTGGAGTAGACTTTCCCAGGCAGGCTGAGTAGTGTCATACCTCTGTAATTGGCACACACCTTCTGGTCCCCCTTCTTAAAGATAGGGACCACCACACCTGTTTGCCACTCCTTCGGCACCGACCCCGACCCCCACGCAATGTTGAAGAGGCGTGTCAACCAAGACAGCCCCTCAACACCCAGAGCCTTCAGCATTTCTGGTGGTATCTCATCGATCCCTGGGGCTTTGCCACTGTGGAGTTGTTTGACTACCGCAGTGACTTCACCCAGGGAAATCGGCGATGATACCCCATCATCCTCCAGCTCTGTCTCTGCTACAGAGGGTGGCTGAGTGGGATTCAGGAGGTCACCAAAGTACTCCTTCCACCGTCCTTTGACCTCCTCAGCTGAAGTCAACAAGGTCCCATCCTTGCTGTACACAGCTTGGATGGTTCCCTGTTTCCCCCTCTGAGGTGCCGGACAGTTTTCCAGAATCGCCTCGGCGCCGTCCGAAAGTCCTTCTCCATGGCCTCACCAAACTCCTCCCACACCCGCTGCTTTGCCTCTGCCACAGCTGCGGCCGCTGCGCTTCGGACCCTTCGGTACCCCAAAACTGCGTCAGGAGTCCCCGGGACAACATGTCCCTAAAGGACTCCTTCTTCAGTCAGACGGCTTCCCTGACCACTGGTGTCCACCACGGTGTCCGAGGGTTGCCACCCCTTGAGGCACCTAAGACCCTATGACCACAGGACACAGCTGCAGCTTCAATAACGGAAGCTTTGAACATCGACCATTCAGGTTCGATATCCCCAGCCTCCACAGGGATGCTAGAGAAGCTCCTTCAGAGGTGGGAGTTGAAGGCTTCATGGACGGGTGCCTCCCCAAGACGTTCCCAGTTTACCCGCACTACTCGTTTGGGCATACCAGGTCTGTCCAGGGGTTTCCCCCGCCACCTAACCCAACTCACCACCAGGTGGTGATCAGTTGACAGCTCTGCCCCTCTCTTCACCCGAGTTTCCAGAATACACGGCCTCAGATCAGATGATACGATCACTCTGTCTGAACTGCCGTTCAGTGCATATGCACAGACGACAGTTGGAGTTTTCCCCCAGCCTTTAAGCGTAGGGAGGCGACCCTCTCATCGCCACCACTGCCACCCATATGGCAGCGCACCCGACCCCAGCAGCTTTTCCTGTGGATGGTGGGTCCACAGGATGGGAGAGGAAGACTTGCCACATTTCTCTTTCGGGCTGTGCCCGGCCGGGCCCCGTGGCAGACCTGGCCACCAGGCGCTCGCTCACGGCTCTGGACGTGGGCCCCGGGCTCCGGACGTTCCTTTGTCCAACCAACTGTCCAAAACCAAAAGATTCTTCATTTACTGACAAAGAAAAGCAGCAAATCTTCACATTTAAGAAGCCGTTAATGGTCAGAACAGCACCAAACTTCAGCAACAGTACAGTAATGGAGTAATAATCATACATTTCAGCAGATGTTTGATGCTTCGTACTGTGTGCTGGGACTGTACATGTACTGTTGCTGAAGTTTGCTGCTGTTCTCACCATTAATTGTGGCTTTTTGATGGCGGTTTCTAATTGGAGACATAAGCTGCAGTGTATTGTTATCGTGCGGCCTTTTCTGAGGTTGCTAAAACTAGCTAAGCTAGCGGTCAGCTAACTTGACCTCTCGAGGGGGAGTCTTACTCAGTGTCACGGTGTGTTAGACCATGGATTAAACTTACACCGGAATATCCCTTTAACTATCAACCACCTGCTGCAAACTAGTGACGACTCATTTGTTACTGATTACTCAATCATTAACCTCCTCTTTCCCTTTTTTTTTTTTTTTTTTTTTTACCTATCTGACTTGTCTAGCACCTTCTTATCCCCCATCTCCATCTCCAAGCCTGGCCTTGTCTCCTCTGAAACCTGTCTGTAACCTGAGGGAGGAGAAAGGATGGTGTGAGAATAGGTGGAACAGGCGGGACTGAAAGGTAACCGTGAGGACAGGGAGGACTGAGTAAAGCTGATCAACCTGTTTGCCATCGTCACCCTCACACAGACAGTCTGCAGCAGATGAGCGGTCGGATCAGTTGGAGATCAGTCGCACTTGTTTCATCACATTTTCATCAACACAGCAGAGACTTCAGCATACACCGGGTCAGTACAGTGTGATTTTCAGTTGATATGTTTTTTTTTTTTTTTTTTTAGTATTTTTTTGGCCTTTTTATGGCTTTATTGATAGGTAAGCTGAAGATATGACAGGAAATGGGAGGAGAGAGAGGGGGAGTGACATGCAGCAAAGAGTCCCAGGTCGGGAGTCGAACCCGGGTCCGCTGCAGCGAGGACTTAGCCTCTGTACATGGGACGCCTGCTCTACCAAGTGAGCTAAACGGCGCCCCAGTTGATATGTTTTAAGTGTTACTCCGTCTTAAATGTATATCTGGAGGAAAAAATACTCGCCACGGTTCGTCAAACATTGTTTTTGGCTCGAAAAGCATTCGTTTGGTTGAAATAATCAAGGTTTGTAGGACAGAAGGGGGGACCATGTTGCACTACAGGTTTGACAAGTTTACATGTGGTTTAGTTTTTACCTACTATTGATCTCATCAGTTCTCTACCAGACTTTAACTTAGAGTTGCGCGGACCCGGTGCCAAGAGTTGTATTTTTTACCCCGTTTGTTTGAGCTTCAAAACATCAATAGAGAAATACCAAAAAAAAAGTGAGTGAGTGGGAGTGACACTCTGCTGTGATCAGTTGTTTGAGTCAGGCATAGAGACTGTTTTATGAGTAGTTTCGCATGTAGGTTGGTGTAGCACGCCTAGTTTTTGGCTGCTGCAGTCCCCTCCTAATTGGCCTGCGGCTGCTCATCTCGGGTTTAATTACCTATACTCACCTCATCCTGGCACCAGGCATGCAGTTGTGGCATGGTAACATGCTGCTTTTCTGGTTCATAGGGAGTGTCTTTATACTGAGAAAGACAATTTAATTAGCCTGCTGAAATAAAATGTCAAAAAGGACTCATGTAAGTGTAGAATTTGTTTGTGACTTTAACACCTTTAAAATAATCCTGGTTGTATGACGGGGTTTTGGTTTATACCTCGTTGGTACCAGATCCACCCTAGCAAAGCACAACCCCTTCTCCATGTCCATCGACAATTCCACTGTCCCACCATCACCCCAGGTCAAGAGCCTGTGTGTCATCCTGGACGGCACGTTAACCTTCGAAGCTCACATCAGTAATGTTACCCGGTCTGCGTACTTCCATCTACACAACATCAACCGTCTCCGTCCCTCACTTACACCAACCTGCGCTGCTATTCAACACCCTGATTACATCCCATCTGGACTACTGTAATTCTCTCCTCCATGGTCTTCCTCGGAAATCACTCCATAAACTCCGACTGGTCCAGAACGCAGCTGCTCGTATCATCACCAGAACTCCCTCTGCTGAACACATCACTCCGGCCCTGCAGCAGCTCCATTGGCTCCCTATCAAGTCCCGAGTTGATTTTAAGATTCTCAGATCAGTCCTCCACCGTTGGTCATTCACAGAGAGCAAAGCATCTCCACCTTAAAGAAGAACCGCTGTGTAATTCACACAGAAAGCCGGTGCTGCGGCTCCTAAAGAGGCGTGACGGTACACGTCATGATGATGACGTCGGTGTGTTTTCAAGGTGTTTCCCAGGTGTCCCCCCTGTCAATCTAAACCTGTGGACAGTTTATAATCATATGGATGCTGTTATAATGTGTAGTGATTGAGATCCTGACCCACCAAACATCCTGGAAAGTGACAAAGTGAAGTTAAGTTTTCGTGCTAAATTACATAATTACATAATCACCATCAGTAATCTGGACGCTGTCTGACTCTGTCACTCGCGGGGACGGAGGCTGTTTTCTGGGGGAAAGTTCACTGAAGTCTCGGTCTGGAGGGCTGACCGTCGCGGTGATTTATTTTCAACACAAACACTTAAAGTTTTTTGCCGGTGACAGACGTTGTTTTTTGGGCAGAAATGTGACGAAGAGTCGGTCAGACAGGTGGGAGGACAGACAGGAGGACAGACACTTCTCCACGTATATCTTCGTATTTTTTTCCTCATATAAGTTGCCAAAGACAGTTACAGTCACTATGTTCCTGTTGTTTGTAACGGTGCTTTGTGGGACATTTCTCTTTTATATAGTTGAGTGAAGGACCTGTGTAGTTAACCGACCGTCCGATTGACACGCCCTCGATATGCAAAGCTGGCAAATCTCCAGAGGCGGATCAGCGCCAGAGCGAAATTTCACCCCTCACCGCCTCCTAGAGATTCACACGGAGATTGAGACGGGGAACTGGCGCACTAAAGCCTCCTATTTATTTATTTATTTGTCTTCATTTGCACTAAAATGTTTCCTGATTTGGTTGTACTATTGTTGTTATGTGCGGTGTCCTCCAGTGCTTTGAAAGGCGCCTTTAAATAAAATGCACTCCTATTCTTCTTCTTCTTTTTCTTATTATTATAAAAATCAATCATTGTAAGATTTGCCCCTTTTCCCTCAGTTTTTGTTGAATTTGCTGGAGAGTGATGACATGAATCTGTGCTGCGTAATGACATGTCTCATGTCTTTTGGTTGCAGAACGTCAACATGGCGGCTCCAAACTATCAGCTGACTGAAGAGCAGCTTTTGTGCTGCATCTGTCTGGATGTGTTCACTGAGCCGGTCACATTACCATGTGGACACAACTTTTGCAAAAACTGCATCACGGAGCACCTGAATTATAATTCCCAGCGGCAGTGTCCCATGTGTAAAGAGCGTGTTGACAGAAAACATAAACTTGGGATCAACACTGTCATATCGGAGATGGCTGTTCAGTTCAGACATTCTGCTGGAAGGAAATCAAAGCAACACGTTGTCGATCCGAGACAAGTTCCCTTTGATGTTCCCACTCGACCTCAAGTGAAAGCCATGAAACCCTACATGTTGTTCGCGTTAGGCCTGGTGTGTATGACCATCCTCATCGCAATTAACCTTAAACTTCATCAGACGGTGTCCAGCCTGATGAAGGATCAGCTGTCTGATGATGTCGTGGCAGACGTGTGTGCCGAGCATGGCAAACCTCTGGAGCTCTACTGCAGGGACGAACAAATGTCAATATGTTCGTCCTGCGCTGACTCAAGTCACAGATTTCATAATGTTGTTCCTCTGGAGGAGGAATGTGATATTAAGAAAAGAGAGCTATGGAAACAAGAAGCAGATATTCAGCAGCAGATCCTGGAGAGACAACTGAAAAAACAGGAGATCAAACATTCGATGAAGCTCAGCAAGGACGCAGCAGACAGGGAGATGGAAGGCGGCGTTCAGGTCTTCACTGCTTTGATCCAGTCTTTGGAAAGAGCCCAGGCAGAGCTCGTTAGGATGATCAAACAGAAGCAAGAAACGACAGAAGAACATTCAAAAGGTTTCATCCAGGAGCTGGAGCAGGAAAGCTCTGGGCTGATGAGGAGACGGGGCGAGCTGGAGCAGTTCTCATGCTCAAAGGACCAACTCCACCTCCTCCAGAGCTTCTCATCCCTGAATGCTGCTCCGCTCACCAAAGACTGGACGGACGTCAGCGTCTGTCCAGCGTCATATAGAGGAATAACAAGGACAGTTCTGGTGGGAGCTGTGGAGCAGCTGACAGACACAGTAAGAAAGGAGATGACGAAACTACAAGAGGCTGAGCTAAAGAACATCCAGCAGAACGCCGTGGAGGTGACTCTGGATCCTGATACAGCGCATCTGGCACTCGTCATATCCGATGATGGGAAACAAGTACACAGCGGTGACGTATTGAACAAACTCCCAGACAACTCAAAACGATTTGAAACTGCAATGAATGTGTTGGGAAAGCAGGGTTTCTCTTGTGGAAGGTTTTATTATGACGTTCAAGTTACGGGAAAGACTGGATGGACTTTAGGAGTGGCTAAAGTCTCGGTCAGCAGGAAGGGAGACATTAAACTGATCCCTGAGAACGGCTGCTGGTCTATAAGCCTGAGGAAGAGAAAGTACTTTGTGCTTGCTAACCATCCTGTTCCTCTCTCTGTAAATCATCACCCTGAGAATGTGAGAGTGTTTGTGGATTACGACGAGGGCGTGGTCTCCTTTTATGATGTAGATGGTGCAGTTCTTCTTCACTCTTTTACCGGCTGCTCCTTCACTGAGAAACTACACCCATTCTTCAGTCCTGGTCCTGCTGACGGTGGCAGAAATTCGGCCCCTCTGATTATCTTTCCTGTAAGTCAGTAAACATTAAACTAATCACTGTTTTTGCAAAAAAAACCTGCTGTGTTTTATATTTACAGCTACAACACATTAACGTGGGTTGGTAAGATTGTGGAAACCAGCGAGATCAAGGTCGGGTTTGAAAGTGTCCAACGGAAAAAGAGATGTACTAGCGGCTAGTTCACTACTTTCAACAGGGTCTCTTAGCTTTTTAGTCGAATTAAAAACATAAACAAACAACTCTATTAATGTCGAACCATGAAAGTACAAGCACAATACCTGTCACAAACATACATCAGCTGATAAGGAATACCCAAGCACATACAGGGGTGTGCTTTATGAAAAATGAAATACTGATATAAATATAATGATGTAATACTTTATCGGAATCAGTGTTGGTTTTCATTTTTTTTTTATCCGATGGCTGATAGAATTCATTCAATTAAAAAATACTTTGGCTCTGATGCAGCGTATAATCTGCAAAGTAACTAGTAACTAAAGTTATCAAATAAATGTGGTGGAGTAAACGTACAAAATGTGGTGAAGTGGAAGTGTGAAAAGATAAAAATGGGAATACTCAAGTAAAGTACAAGTAGCTCAAAATTGTACTTAAAGGTCCACTGTGTAGTGTTTTAAGTAATTTATTACCTCAAATCAGCGTCTTCATTCATAAATAAGTCCTCATTGGTGTAAAATGATCTCTGCCAACAATCTCACTTCTCCTCCTGAGGGAAGAATCACTTCTCTGTATTTCCATAGGACGGGCTCTACGGAGGCTTCCATGTCCTTCCGCTCTATAAAAAACGATGAACTGGTGAGAGGGACAAAAAGCTCTACGTGGTACAGATAAGGCTAAAGGCGTTTTCACTCAGAGCCAGCGTGACTGTGGAACGGAGAAGGAGCTTAGCCAGACGCGCTCGTCAGCTGCAGTTTGAAGTCTGTTTGAAATAACGTACCTCATCACCCGAAACTAAACTTGATGAAGTGCTGTTTGAAGACATGTTGTTGTCACAGCTTCTTGAATCTTGACACATCCCGCCTGCCGTAGTTCCAACAGGTTGCAACGCACATTTGAAAACGCGAGGCGCTAGAGAGCAGTATTCATTTGAATGCAAGATAACATTTAGCCACTAGATGGCAGAAATAATTCCACAGTGTGTCTTTAAGTACAGTACTCGAGTAAATGCACTTAGTTACATTCCATCACTGCTGATAGTACATACATCTTTTAAAATTGGCTCCACATTGATGAGCTCCAATATTAAAATGTTCTTACATGTAGCAGGTGTTATGACCTGAGGGGTGATAATTTGTATATTCAGTCCCGTTTGTTTTTTTGTCCTGTATCACTGTTGTGTCCCAAAATGTTCCCGTTCAGGTGGAGGCTGCTGATTGGGGGAAATCCAAATGGCAGGACATTCAAAAGTGGAGCGGCAGCAGACCTCGTGTCTCTCTCTCGCATCTCTGACCCAATCTGGCCAGTGTGGCAACAGTAGAACTGATGTTTGCTTGTGTTAATGAGATTTTGGATCTCATTTGAAAATATTGTATATGTCAGTCCAGTTTTGGTGAGTAGCCTTTTTCCTGTTTTTGGTTAGGGAGTGAGGTAAGAAACCTGTTTTTCTGTTGACTTTTATTTTGGGTATAGGCAAGTGAGCTTTAAACCCAGCTTGTTTTGTGTATTATTTTAGGCTATGCTCACCCTGAAGTCTTGATTTAAATAAATTCCCTTTATTTTGGACTGCATCTACGTGTTTTTGGTGATTCATTCATGGGAGTGGGTAAAAGAGAGAGATCACTGTGTTATGTTTCGGTATTCCCTATATCAGGGTGGGAATTTTGTCATTTTAGAGGCAAGGCCATTTGGCCTTAATTTTTTATTTTTTTTGTTAGGGGCACCAAGGCCACATGACAGGACACAAAGGCCATTGAGTAAAATTTGATGGTTTTACCTTTCAGATTGATACCATAACATCCTAATTTATAATAAGACATGGATTATGTATTAAAACAGTTTTTTTTTATTTATTTATTTTTTAAGTAGGGTTAGGTGATTTTGGTGACGCTACACTGAATATTAGTTAAGTTATTGAATATTTCTCCCAGATAAATATCCAGAAATTCCCAAAAATTATGCCAAAGCACATTTTTTTCCCAAACAAACAGTTGTAGAATAACCAGCAGGATACTGTTGATCTGTGGAGTGATTTTGGTGACACTACATTGAATAAAAGTGAAGTTATTGAATATTTTTATAGTAGGCTATCTCGTTTGGGTGTTGCACTTTGTAGACGGTCCCTGCGCCCTCGTCTCACAGACGGCTGACCACAGAGACCAGTGTTATGTGTCCAGCTCGGAGGAGCGCTCATTTTGATGAAAATACGGTTGTAACCCGTTGTCTACCTTACTATGGTAGTTAAGAGTCGTCGTTTGTGTTTTAACAATGTTTCGCTTATGAGTTGTTGATGCGGAAAGTTCGAATCTGTGAATATATTTCCAACTTTACCAAACTAAATCCTGTCACGTAAGTCACGTATCATATCAAAAGAGCTTGCGCACCTGTGCTGTAAGTGTCGTTCTTCTGTTCTGAGACGCTGCTGCTGTTTGAGAAGCTTTAACGTGAGATCATTGATGCGATAATGAGACTCCACCTGCGCGAACCGCGAACTCACTTAAGTTATATTCAAGGCAAACCCACTACGCTGCACTGGCGCTTTTTACGTGGAACTTGGACAGAGCCAGCGGCACAAAGGCCACTGTGGCCGTAAATGTGACCATGGAAAGTCGATGTTAAGCTAACGTTAGCTTGTTACGTCTATTTTTAGGGTGCCTCTTTTCAAAAATGTAGGCTACACATTCACAATTAGGACACTCAATTAAAATGGCGCACAACATGCTAAATAGGCTACCTTGTGATTTAAGACGTAGCATCCATCTTGTTTTTAACTTTGCTTCAGTCTTCAGTGCAAACTTCCAACACAGAGTGTTACACAAAATAAACTGTGAGCTCTAACAAAACAACACTAAACACCAGCATTACCTATTAGCATTATGACTGTGAGCATAGCTTTGCAGTCCACTAGCATGGTCAAGTTTAGCGGCTATAATGTTTACTGTGTTAGAATGCTAGCATAATTACCAAGAAACAAGAAAGAGGTTGTTGTAGGGATCTTTCAAGGCCTTGTTAGAAGCTGCACGGTCCTTGAGGTTGTAGGAGTCCTTAACGAGTTTTTTGAGGAGGTTCTCGGGACCCGGGAGGTTGTACAAGGGACCTTGAAGATGTTTAATGGCTCCTTGATGAGGTTGTAGGAATTCTTGAGGATATTGTAGGAGTCCTTGATGACATTGGAAGGGCCTTAAAGAAGTTGGAGTCCATGGAGAGGATGTAGGGGCCTTGAAGAGGTTGTTTGACTCCTTGATGAGGATGTCAGGGGCCATAGGGATCCATAAAGAGGTTGCATGGTGCCTTAAAAAAGTTGTAGGGGACTATGAGGGGGCTGTAGGAGGTTATAAGGGGCCTTATGGGTGGGTTCTTGACAAAGGGGTATGGGTCCATTAAGTGGTTGTAGGGATCCTTGATGAAGTTTGTAGGGGACTTTGACGGAGTTTGTTGGAGTCCTGGAGGTAGTTAGGTAATTCTTGAAGGGGTTGTAGATGTTCTAGAGGCCCTTGAGGAGGTTTTGGGGACCAAAGCTGTTGGAAGGGGCCTTGAGAAGGTTGTAGGGTCCTTAAAGATGAGATAGAGGTCTAATAAATAAACTAATAAACATTCTGAACTAAGCATAGGACCAGTTACACGTTTCTGAATTTTGACAATACTACTTCAGTAATACTACACTGTGGCAGAATAATTTCAAATATCTCTCAAAAGAATTTTCACATTTACCTTGTAATCCCCCTGGACTTACTTCTTACATTACATTGATGGCATTTGTATCATGTTTTAACCTAAGATTTAACCTTTACTTCACATTTTTTATTGTATTACTGTGGAAAACTTATGAATATAATTAAACACGTAAACATGAACATTTTGGACTTAAGTTCTTTAAATTTTCCAGTTTAAAGGCCCAGAACTTCTGTAAGGATCCAATATTTGGAGAAAGGGTCTATAGTCCTTCTTTATGTGGGTCTGTAAAGGAGGCAGGAGGTCTCACCATCATTCACAAAACCCATTCAGTGACACCAGGTTGGTTTTCTGGTTGTTTGGCGCCATCTGCTGGCTGCATTACTTCTGTGCGCCTTAATTTCATCATCTGTGGGAGGTTTCCAAACATTAACACCACTGCACAGTAAATCACACAAAGATGTCTGTCATAACAGGTAGGCTACTATTATGATGTATGTAACATGACATAACATGCATAGCTTGAGACCTCAAAGTGATAATCTAGTGTTAGTGAGCAGCACAAGCGACAGACAAACAATATAAATACTAATATGTACTTCTACCACACTGTAGCTCCAAGTACCTATAGCTGAGTAAGTTGTGGTAGTCTTTAAGTACAGCTAACGGATACTTAGAGATGTTTTTTTTTTTATAGCTGCCTACAGATATTTTAGTCCTAGAGGAGGTTGTGAAAATCTTTGAGGATGTTTGTGAGGTCCTTGGGTAAGCTTTATGGACCCTGAAGGAGTGGAATGTTTTACGAGATTGCGTGGGTAGTTGAGGCAGTTGTTGTGGCCCTTAACAGTAGTCTTTGAGGGGATTTGGGGAAATTGGACGCGTTGAATGGTTTTAAGGGTCTTTTAAAAAGATTGTAGGAGTGGCTTTGGAGGGGCCATTAAGAAAGTCAAGGGACAAGGGCCTATAGGGGAATTTAGGGGACCTTGAGGAGGCTGTAGTGATCATTGAGATGGTTAAAGGGGTCTTTAATGACATCATAGGGGTAATAAAAGAGGTTGTATGGTCCTAGAGGAGGATTTAGGGATCTTTGAAGAGGTTGTAGGGATCCTTAAGGAGATTTTATGGGTTGCGAGAGTCATTACATGGGTTGTGAAGGTCTTTGAAGATTGTAGGACTCATGCAGGAGGTTATATGGGTCCTTGGAGAGGCTGTAGTGATAATTGAAGGGGTTACAATGGTCTTTAAGCAGGTTGTAGGTGTCATTAAAGACTTTGTAGAGGTCCTTAAGGAGATTTTAGGGGTCGCGAGAGTCATTACATGGGTTGTGAAGGTCTTTGAAGATTGTAGGACTCATGCAGGAGGTTATATGGGTCCTTGGAGAGGCTGTAGTAATAATTGAAGGGGTTACAGTGGTCTTTAAGCAGGTTGTAGGTGTCATTAAAGACTTTGTAGAGGTCCTTAAGGAGATTGTAGGTGTCACTTAAGTTGGAAGGGTATTTTAAAGACTGCAAGACCTCTGCAAGAAGTTGTAGGTTTCCTTGAGGAGGCTGTAGTGGTTACTGAAGGGGTTAAAGTGGTCTTTAAGGAGACTAGAGGTTAATAAAGGGGCTGTAGGCTCCTTGATAAAATTGTAGGGATCCTAATCACATTGTAGGGTCCTTGATGAGATTTTAGGGCCACTGGCATCACTGAAGGGGTTGTAAGTGAAGAGAAGATCGTATGACCTCTGTAGGAGGTTGAAGTGGTTCCTTGAGGAGGTGGTATTGGACTTTGAGGAGGTTGTACAGTCATTAAAGAGGTTGGGTCCTTGAGGAGTTTGTAGGGTCACTGGAGTCACTGAAGGGGAAGTCAAAGTCTGCGAAGATTGTAGGACCAATGTAGGTTTCAGGGTTCCTTGAGGAGGCTGCACAGGTCTTTGAAGAGGTCAAAAGGATAATTTAAAAGGTTAATATCTCCTTTGTCAAATTCAAGGGGCACATTGAGGAGATTACAGTGAACTTTGAGAAGGTTTTGTTGGTTCCCAAGGTCCTTGAGGAAATTGCAAGGTCGTGGGGATGCTTTAGGAGGTTCCAGGTTTCATTCGTGAGGCTCTAGTTCCAGTTATGAGCCTTTTCAGAGGTTTCACTGGTCCTTAGGAAGATTGTAGGGGTTTTTGGTCCCTCAGTGGTGAGAGGGTTCTGTAGATGTTTAGAAAAAAAACATTTCATCAGAAATCCTCAGGAATTTGTTTTTACTGACTATACAAAGTTAAATCCTTTAGTTTGAAGATCATCTCCTGTGAGCCTGAAACTGTGCAGAACATTAACGTTGTGTATACTAACTGCCAGAACTGTGCACAGTCTGCATTAGTGAAAACATGCTTAGCCGTGAGAAGGATCAGTAAAACGTAAGATGAGCTGCTAAAGCGGGGCATCTCATCCTTCTGTTTCAGTTGAATCAAAGTTGTGATTAACATTCTGACATTTCCTCTGCTCGGTGTCAGTAGTTTTCCCGGTGTAGTTTCTCGGTGTAGTTTTCTGCTTTTTTGGCTCATGCTTGCATTAAAGTGAACCGACAGCACAGAAAGTGTTTCTAATCCTCCATCTTGTACGTTGAGGTAATAATGTCTGAGTAATTGTGGCCAGGGGGGCTGGCTGGCTGACTGACAGCTCATTTAAACAGATACGGTGAAGGAGATGAGATGCGGGATTCAGAAACAGGAAGTTAATGAAGCTGGGGGGATGAGCGACAGGTACAACATCAGGGATAAACTCATCTCTCTTTGTGTAACTGAAACCTCATTTAGTAAAACGCGGTGATGCTGATTCACACATTTTCCCCGTAGAAGAAAAGATCCAATTGACCTGAAAACAAAGAATGAGAGTCTCATTAAACTTTAAATCCACTCAACAGACGGATACAGACACAAGTGGAATACATGGAGAGTATCTGTCTCAGTTAGACTTTAAGAGGGTCCAGTGGTCTGGTGGTAAAAAAGCAAACAAACGTTGCTATAAAACAAGGTATTTAATCTCGATACTTTAGAATCGCAACACATCAAAACTGCATCGAAGTATCAGGATATTCTTAAATGAGGAGATTAGCGACCATCCCAACCCAAACAGACAGCTTTACTTGTTGCTAAAAGTAACTGCCTACTGCTGGTACTTGTAGTGTTAGCTAGTTACCTCAGTTAGTCGTGCAGTTATCGGCCCTATTATCTCGTTCCAGCCTTAATCGATGGCTTTACTTGTTAGAAAAGTAATTGCTAACTGCTGCTCCCTGTAATGTTAGCTACCACTGGCTAGCTAGCTCAGTTATCTGTCCTATTATCTCTCCCAGTATCGTAATGTATCGTCCAGTCCCAGCCCAGAAAGATTGTTGTAGTTTGAACTAAAAGTAACAGCTAGCTGCTGGTACCTGAAATGTTAGCTACCATTAGCTAGTTAGCTCAGTCAGCCATGCAATTATTGGCCCTATTATCTATCCCAGTATCTTGTTGTATCATCCTGTCCCAGCCCTTAGTAGATATCTTAACTTGGGGTTTGGGGGAGAGGGTGAACAAATCATTAGTGAACACTTTGCTTCTAGTGTGATAGGTGGACTGTTGTAGTCTCAACTGTTTATTTTTCTACATTTACCAAGATTAAACCAAGATTAATGAGATTCTCAACGACAGCTGCACAAAACTGCATCTGAAAGTTTTCAACAGGCTGGATGGATTATGTTAATGAGTCAGAGGCCAGGTGCATGATGGGTATGGAGATGAGTGTGTCAGGGCTGGTTGGGTAGGATATGAGGCAGATTATGGAAATATGAGGGTCTGGATTTCAGATTTCCACCAAAGCTCCCAAGACTTAGAGAGTCTTGTCTCAAACAGATTAGCTTTCTGTGGAGGTCTGTCTCTCTGTCAACCTGTCTGTCTGTTATCTGTCTGTCTCTCAACTCAGCCTCGCCAGAGCAAAATCAAAACCTCTCTGCACAACAGAAACATGACTCACAAATAGCACTGTAAAAAGTGATCGTCCGTCGGCCTTTAGGTGGCTAATGACATCTTTTGTTTCTGATGTATTTTACAGAACATTAATTTCAAGCGGAAATAAACAAAAATAGAAGAGACAACAAGATGACAAAGTGCTGGTTGATAGGTGATAACAGATGGTTGTCAGGTGATGGCCTGGTGTTGGAGACACACTGAGGACACCTAGTGGACAGGTGAGGAACAGCAGCAACAATTTTGTCTTTGGTAACTTCCTCAGTACTATTTTTTAAGAAGGACCCAAACATCATACTTGAGTAAAAGTAGAGATATCCTGTTAAAATATTACTTTCTGGTTTTAATGCGTTGGGTCTGTTTTTCTTTCGGTTATTTTGTAAAACCATCGGCCAACAGCAGAGCTGATGCAGAAGGTTATGAGCTGTAGTTTCCCCAGTAAACACAACGACCTCTTCGGCTGCAGTGTCTCTGGGCATCTTTCGCGGTAGGGTTGTTCAAGTATCCAAAAGTCATAATTTAGTAAAAGTAAAGATATTGTGTTAAAGTAGTACTTGAAAGTTATCCATATAAAGAGTACTTGAGTTAAAGCCTTAAAGTATCTGATAAAAATCTCGTCATTATTCAACACCTCTAAAAAATGTATGTATGTTCTTTTTTAAAAAAAGAAATGCTCTTCACATTTTCCCAAAAACAAAAAAGTGACGTCTTCAAAATGCTTCTTTTGTTCAACCATCCATCCATCCATGTTCACCCGCTTTATCCGGGGTCGGGTCGCGGGGTCAGCAGCTTCAGCAGCGAGCCCCAGACTTCCTTTTACCCGACCACATCAGCTAACCTTGACTGGGGGATCCCCAGGCGCTCCCAGGCCAGAGAAGATATGTAATCCCTCCACCTGGTTCTGGGTCTACCCCTAGGTCTCCTCCCATTTGGACGTGCCAGGAACACCTCCCTAGGAAGGCGCCCTGGTGGCATCCTCATCAGATACCCGGACCACCTCAACTGGCTTTCCACGCAAAGGAGCAGTGACTCTAGTCCGAGTCTCTCCCGGATGGCTGAGCTTCTCACCCTATCTCTAAGTGAGACCCCAGCCACCCTGCGGAGAAAACCCATTTCAGCCGCTTGTATCCGCGATCTCATTCTTTCGGTCATGACCCCTCGCTCATGGCCATAGGTGAGGGTAGGGATGAAGATTGACCGGTAGATCGAGTTGCG